>JAADVV010000409.1:0-16796 GCA_023335905.1 Pythium pyrilobum
CCCCCCCCCCCCCCCCCCCGCGCGCCAGCATAATTCTACACACTACACACTATTTGGTCGTATCTGGATAGTATCGGATGCCGCTACTTTTAACATCAAGTGGTGAGACGGTGGAGATCGCCCCACGTGAGAGCTGCCTGGACGCTGCGACGTTTCGCGCCGTCGACAGGCTTCGAGCGTATGGGATTGAGGAACCACTTGGATGGGTGTCCTGGTCAGGCCCAATGAACAGTTGGGCCACCCCATTCGTCTCACGGCGATTTCTTAATGTCGACGGCCTCAATGTCTCCGGCCGGATATCCCACCTGCCCAGAACGACGCAACCAAATACCCATCACCGTGATGAAGGACCACGTGATGCCATCACGTGGTCCTCCGTCTCTCTGATTGCGCCGGCTCAAGGCAGCCATGATCATCTACCCGCCTCGTGGCCGACAACGATGCTGCCTCTCACTCCCGAAAACGGCAACAGCGTCCACACAAAGTACTAGTAACCGCAAGCGATGCACTCCGTCCGCCTCGCTTTGCTCGCTGTCATCGCCTTCGCTGCGCTTGCAGCCTCCACCGCTCTGGCGACTGCCGTAGCGCCGGCCCACTCGCTGCCGATCATCTTCTTCCACGGCGTCACCTCCAATGCCAAGGCCGGCCGCAACCTGCAGCAGAACCTCTCCACCGACGCGCGGCCGTTTATCGCGCTCAATTTCTGTGAGGACGAATGCTCCGTGCGCGACCTGCCCACGCAGGTCACGATGGCGATCGCCCAGATCCGGTCGGTCGTCGCCAACGACACGCGCTTCGCAAATGGCTACATGTTCATCGGTCACTCGCAGGGTGGCATTCTCGCGCGCGCCGTGATCGAAGAGATGGACGACCACAAGGTACATACGTTCATCAGTCTCGCCGGCGCGCAGAACGGCAACTTCTACGGGCCACAGGCGAACGACCGCATCCCGACGCAGGTGTTTCTCAAGGCGTTGGGCCCCAAAGTGCTGCCAAAGACGCTGATCGACTTTGCAAACTATACGGACGCCCAAGTCGCGAGCGGCAAGCTGCAGATCGACTTCATCAACCTCGTAAACGCGCAGCCGTCGCTGCAGAGCCAGCTCTCGATCGCGAATCTGCTTCGGTCGCCCATCGAGGCCGACTTTGTGCGGGTCAACAAGTTCCTCCCCGTGAAGAACAACCTGGTTTCGGTCGCCGACAGCACGCGCCGCAGGCACAACTTCCTGCGCCTCCGCGCTGCCCATTTCTTCGCGTCGCCCGCGGACGACGTCATCTCACCGTGGCAGACGTCGATCTTCGGTCAGTACCAAACCGTTGCGAGTATGGACGAGTTAGCCAAGAGCTTCACGGGACTCGATGTCCTCTCCATGAAGCAAACGCGGGAGTATAGAGCAGACACGTACGGCCTGCGCACGCTGGACAAGCGCGGTGCGCTCTTCTTGCACACTGTGGACGGCGTGGGCCACAGCTGCTGGGTCGCGGACACGACGCCGACGGGCTCCACAAAGGTCTGCAAGTTCCAGCCCGTATTCGAGAAGCACGTGTACCCACTCATCGGTCCGATTGCGGACGCCTCGTCGCCCACGCAGTCACAAGATGACTACCGCCAACAGTAATGAGTGCGTCCATGGTGAGCGTTCTGTGGCTGCCACGGCAGCTCCCATTAGAGTCTTCAGTCAGTGTCTAGAAAACTAGCGTCCCCCGTTCCCACCCAACCATCACGTAGAGTCTATTCTTGTAAACCCGCTGTATTGTACACAAGGAGCCTCAACCTCACTACAGTAGTGACTCAGTACATAGTACAGTAGTACAGTACCTCACTAGAAGTGACGCACTTGTGAGGTTGAGGACAAGCGAGGCTCACTTGACCTCGGTCTCTCCGAGGAACGGCAGGACGCTGACCGTCAGCGTCAGCCTGACGCGAGGGCTCCACTGTACGTATTATCTCCGTACGTATACAACGACGATACAGGCGTGAAACGCCACGTTGTTGAGGCAGCAGTTCCGAGTCGGAACTGCTGTCCAGGGGAGCCTCTCCCCGTCTCAGCGTGGCACGGCCTGCCTGAACCTCTATAAATATATACATCGACATAGATGTATTTACCGCCGGTAAATTACCGGTACCGGTACTCATACATGTTTGCTCCACTTTGATTACGCCGCCCACTCCACTCTGCTAGTTCGTTTCCATCGAAGCTTGAAGTTCGTATGGCGCGCAGACCAGCTCGCCACGAGCTTTCGAACGTCGGTGGGTTTGGCTCGGGTGCAGTTGCTACTGCAAAAGGAGAAAGAAGCCCAACCCCCGGGTCGCAGCGGCGGGCGTTTGCAGACAAAGCGACGGCGGTGCGGCTGCGGCGGAGACAAGTTGACGATGCATGCTGTGCACGGTGCACTGCCCGACCGTGGGAATAGAAGAATCATTTCTCGGCGGCTCCTGATCATGAGGCTGATGGCAGCACTCCATCGCACTCGCACTGGACTGCTGTGGAGGTCCAGTGTGTCAAACGCGCAAGTGAGTTGGGCTCGTCCCATCCCCACATGCTCGCATCCGTTGCCACATCATCCCTCGAAGGTGCACTAAATCACCGTCCGTGTAATGGACAAAATCCATCCACAAATGGATGCAATCCAGTGCAGTACGGTGCTTACTGTCAATTTGGTCATATGACCTCCCAAGAATGATAGTTAATTCGATTCGTCAACAAGGTAAAATAGCCCAGTGTAAGTAGTGTAACATGCATACCCTCTCTAAACGATAAATATCATACGCTAGTTTGAGGATCAGCATTGGGGAGCTGTGGTAGAGAGGAGAGGAGACTCCTGCCAAGACGGTCTTGAAGACCATCTCCGTTTCCTGCGCCAACCTCACAGCTCTCACTCATTTCGATTCATTCTCCAACTTGCTCGGTTGCACCAACAAGTCTTCGTGGTCGCTCGTCCTCGTGCTCCTACCAGCAACGCCATGGGCCTCTTCTCGCGTGCCATGGTTCTCGTCGGCTCGACCGTCGCGCTCTTCTCGGCCGCGGCCTCAGGCGCCGACGTGTCGGCCCACTCGCTGCCCATCTTCTTCTTCCATGGCATCAACTCGAACGCCAAGTCGGGCGCCAGCATCCAGGCCAACCTCTCCACGGACTCGCGTCCGGTCGTCGTGCTCAACTTCTGCGAGAATATGTGCTCGCTCGCAGAGCTCAACTACCAGACCACGCTCGCCATCGCGCAGATCCGCAACGTCACGGCCACCGACTCGCGCTTCAACAAGGGGTACGTTTTCATCGCCCATTCGCAGGGCGGCGCCATCGCGCGCTCGGTCATTGAGACCATGGACGACCACAGCGTCCACACGTTCGTCTCGCTCGCCGGCGCCCAGAACGGCATCTTCTACGGACTGCAGACCTCGGATTTCGTGCCCGGCGTCGGGTATCTCACAGGGTACGCGCCCGTGCTGCTCAACAGGACGCTGTTCGACTACACGCAGTACACGACCGCCGACGTCCCGACAGGCAAACTGTCGATCGACTTGGCTCGTTTCGCGATCGACCACCCAGAACTGCAGACCGTGAACTCGGGTTACGAGCTGCAGCGCTCGCCCGTCAAGTCGCAGTGGATCAACTACAGCGGTTCTACCCGCTGATCAACAACCTGCAGGCGCCGACCGACGCGATGATCGCCTCGGAGCAGGGACGTCGCAAGAAGAACTTCCTCAAGCTCAAGGAGGCCCACTTCTTCGGGTCGCCCTTTGATGAGACTATCTCGCCGTGGCAATCGTCGCTGCTGGGCCAGTACAACGATGTCGCGAGCATCGACGAGCTCGCGGCGACGTTCAGCCAGCTCAAGATCATCTCGATGCAGGACACGGACGAGTACGTGAAGGACACGTACGGTCTGCAGACGCTCGACAAGCGCGGCGGTCTCTTCCTGCACACGTTCGAGAACGTGTCGCACTCGTGCTGGGTCGCCGACTCCAAGTCGCCGCGCAACGGGGAGGTCTGCCAGTTCGCGCCAATTTACGAGAAGTCGTACTACCCACTGCTCGCGCCCATCAAGAACTACTGCTAAGCACGAGCTGCGGATGCATGCCTACAGTGCGGGCGATAAGGCTGCTGCTTTAATGCACGATGCCCATTCATTCACCTTGACTTGCTCCATCCGTTCTGTGACTCGATAGCCAGCCGTTGGTGTAAAGACAACTGTAGAGGGTGATGGGCTGGTAGTGCAAAAGTGAAGAAACTGTTTAGTGTATTGCAAAATTCAGGACAGCTATGCTCGGTGCTAATGCCGAGAGAGTTCGCGCAAGCGGATGGCAGAACTGTTTGTTTGTCTAGCAGAATGTTGTAGGATAGGAATACTATAGCGGATTACTTTGCAGATAACTAACGGAAATGTGCGAATGTAAGCTGGTGTTTGGGGGTTCCAGAGCCGCTGCAACTATTTAGAAATAATAGCAGCGGCTCTGGAGCCCCCCAAATCCATATCTACCGGTGCCATATATAGCTTTATCTTGAAATTTGTAAAATTGTACCGGTATTTATCGGTAAATACTTGAACCGGGATCTAATAATGACGAGTCTTTTATTCGGACATTTCCGTTAGATGCTAAATACCACCTTCAGCATCTCAAAACACACCAGCATTTTCAATATGCGTGCAAAGGCATGGAATCAAACGGGTATAGCTTACCGCACGGATATTGATCTGCAATTGAAGAGGTATAGATCCTTGCCACAAGCCACGAGTTGTGTATTCATTCATATACTATACCTCGCCAGTGAGGGTGCTGTCGCAATCTGTTATATACTCCTCCAACTAATCGCAGTACCGTACTTGGCTTTTCAGAGCATACAAGTTTCACGTCACGAACATCTATAAACCGTATAAAATTACTGTGAAAACGTTGAGAAAGTCGCGTAATACCGGTAGCATAACGGTATCATAATTTTACAGAACCTATGCGAAAGGAAACCAATACTTAAAGTAGCATACTGAAACCATGTGTGAATTGATATATACTGTAAAATCTGTTTCAAAAGCCCGTGGGCTTGTATCTAAGAAGCCCATGTGCGGATGGGGCTCAAATCAAGTTGGGTTCGAATAGAGATATCTGGGATCAGAGCAGGTCAACGGTAAAAATGAGAATTTGGAAAAACGAACTTCGATTTTGCAAAGTCTCTGCTTCGATTCACACCAACTCAATTGTTGGGATCTAGGCAAAGACAATCTCATACTCGTCATCGAGTACAATATCGCTGTTATCGGCATCCGCAATGATCACCTGCGCGATGCTGTCGGCGAGCGCGCTTCGGCACTAGTGTTGCTTTCAGGCGGATTCTGAACGATTCTAAATCATTCAGCAAATCGACTGAAATCCATCCAGAATCCAAATTCGTGCAGAATGCAAACAGTGAACCGAACGATATGTTTTAAGGCGGTTAACCACCTCACATGAAAAGGGCCTTATGACATCTCGTCTAGAATCGATTTGGAAAAGCCTAGGTTCTCAATCTCGGTCCATCGTCACGTTGGCAACGCGAGGCTCATCGAGCTGCCCACATCCACATTGCCTCACAACAAACGCGGCTATCGCGAGCCGTGGGCCACGCCTTCGGCCGACACAAACACCGCAAGTCTGCAGGACGCGCTGATAGGTATCTCCAAAAACTTATCCCGTGGAATCCGCAGGCTGCACATTACAGCATACAAGAGGTTATTTGTGTAGTTATTAGAGTATTATGCTGTAATGCTCAATTTCTGGAATTTCAATGCATAGTTTTGTAGCCAAAAATCGTTACTACGTATGGTTTTGTAAACATATTTCAAGACGTTGCGCAGTAACGTAGTTTTTGAAGTCATGTGATGGGCCCTCCGCTGTCAAAAATATTCCGAACCGTCCAGATTCTGAACGGTTCGGAATATTCTGAAGCGTTTCAGGTGTTCCGAACTGACCAATTCAAAACCAACACTGTTCGCCACCAAGATGTGCGCGGAGCAGACTGCCGTTCAGCTCGTGGCGCCAATGGAAAGGCCGAGCTCGTGGTCCAGTCCCATAAAAAACTGCGGGAAGTGCGACGGACGGAGCCAACTGCAACTTGGGCCCAAGCCGTCTTGATCCAGCCGATCACGGTGGCGCGCGTGACCCCAGGCACGCGTGCCACCGTGATCGGCTGGATCAAAAAGCTCACGCGTACACCGTGGGAGTAAACGTGCGACCCTCCACGGCCGCCGTGGGCACGGCGTGGGGGGTCGCGCGTTTACTCCCACGGTGTACGAGTGAGCTTTGCCTCATTGATGGTCCCCCGAGCCCGATCAAAATCTGCCGACACTTTGCATTCTAGAAATTCGAGAAAGCGTTCAATGGGTGGAGCAGTAAATTTTGGCCGTCTTTGCAAGTGGGGCTCAAATTCGGGAGTGGCTGTATTAAATACGTGCACTATACGAAGAGATTTTACAGTATCTGGGAAAGTGATAACCCTGGTGGGTCTGGTAACCAAACTGGTTGTACTCCTTCGGAGCAATACCAGTAAAAATAACACTATCACCAATGTGCAATACAGTACTGCAAGTTGTGACTCACAACTTCTAGCGTGGATCGACGTGCCCCGACTCAGGACTCCTGAGAGCCCACTGCACGGTGGAGTCAGTCCACGGTGGACTGGGCTGACAGCCCATGGCTGTGGAGTCCACGAGATCGAGTGACTCGATTCGAGTCGATCATCGAACGCATCCCAGTTTCGAAGCCAGGCGAGAGTGAGTTCTTGGTACGTTTGCATAACCGAGCCGTTTGGCACAGAGACAACGCCCAGGCCGGCAACAGCCTCAAGGCCAACCTCTCGACGGATGCGCGTCCGTTCGAGGCACTCACGTTCTGCCAGGACGCGTGCTCCGCGACCGAGTTGAACCACCAGACCGACCTCGCGATTGCGCAGATCCGCGGCATCGTCGCCAACGACACGCGCTTCGCCAACGGCTACGTGTTCGTCGGCCACTCGCAGGGCGGCGCGATCGCGCGCGCGGTCGTCGAGAACATGGACGACCACAAGGTGCACACGCTGATCACGGTCGCCGGTGCGAACAACGGCATCTTCTACGGCCCGCAGGAGAGCGACCTCGTGCCGGCGCAGGTCTTCCTCGACTACTTCGTGCCGTACCTTGACAAGTCGGTCGTTGACTACTCCAACTACACGAGCGCGGACGTGCAGAGCGGCAATCTGCAGATGGACATCATCCGCTTCAAGGCCACCCACCCGACTTCAACCTCAAGGTCAAGTCGATGCAGGATACGGACGAGTACGCGCAGGACACGTACGGACTGCAGTCGCTCGACAAGCGCGGTGGCGTGTTCACGTACGTGTTCGAGAACGTCGCGCACTCGTGCTGGGTCAAGGACTCGTGGCCGACCGTGGGCACGGAGATCTGCCAATTCGTCTAGCTGTCGCCTGAAGCAGAGCGGAAGGCGTACGCGTAAGGAACCGACTTAGCGGCATATACTCCGCTACTGAATAGTCGCTATGCCACTACTATCCGACTACTAGTTCAATTCAGTCCATGTTAACAACTCAGTCTGTCTGGCTGGGCTCGGTGGGCCTCGGCGGGTGGCGCGAGCAGCGGGTAGTACGACTGCGCGTACGTCGGCATGAACTCGCACGGCGTGTCACTGCGCGGTCCGGTCGCGTCGATCACCCAGCACGTGTGCACCACGTTCTCCACCGTGTGGAGGAACAGCCCGCCTCGCTTGTCCAGCGTCTGCAGTCCGTACGTGTCCTCCACGTACTCTTCAGAATCCGTCATCGGCACGATCGTGAGGTTCTTGTACTCTGCGACCAGCTCGTTGTAGCTCGCGACGTCGTTGTACTGGCCCAGGATCGACGACTGCCACGGCGAGATGGTCTCGTCAAACGGTGATGCGAAGAAGTGGGCCTCGTGGAGCTTGAGAAAGTTCGTCTTGCGTCTCGCCTGCTCGGCGACGATCTCCGGCGTCGTCGCGGGCTCGAGGTTGTTCATCCTCGGGATGTACGTGCCGTACTTGCGCCACTCGCTTTTGACCGGCGAGCGCGTCAACTGGTCCTCGTACTCGTGGCGCGTCATGTGGAGCTTGATGAGATCGAGCTGCATCTGGCCGCTCTCGAGGTCGGCCTCGGTGCAGTTGGAGAAGTGGATCACCGCCGGGTCGAAGAACGGCGAGAAGTACTTGAGGAAAACCTGGGCCGCCGCGAGATCGCTGGCCTGAGGGCCATAGAAAATGCCGTTGCCGGCGCCGGCGAGACTGATCAGCGTGTGCACCTTGTGGTCGTCCATGTTCTCGATGACGGCGCGCGCGATGGCGCCGCCCTGCGAGTGGCCGATGAACACGTAGCCCTTGGCGAAGCGCGTATCGCTGGCCGTGATATTGCGGATCTGCGCGATCGCGAGGTCGGTCTGGTGGTTCAGTTCGCCGAGTGAGCACTCGTCCTGGCAGAACGTGAGCGCCTCGAATGGACGCGCGTCCGTCGAGAGGTTGGCCTTGAGGTTGTTGCCGATCTGTGCGTTGGCCGTGAGCCCGTGGAAGAAGAAGATCGGCAGCGTGTGGGCTGACGGCTCAACCGCAGAGGCCGACGCGAAGAGGGCGACAGCGGCGCCGAGGAGGAACGGGAAGAGGCGCGGCATCGTCGAGAAGGAGGACGAGACGAGGGGAAGACTGGGCAAGTTGGCGAGTGAGGCGTGAAGGCGGGTGGTCGGGTGGTCGGGCAGTGATAGTGGGATATTATATTAGCCAGAGAGTTGCGCTTGACTCCTGGGCCACAACCCTGGCAGAAGTTCCGTTCGCGCCGACACCATCCAGTTGTTGACAGCAGCAGGAAGGGTGAACCTGGTCTGTCAGACAGACTGACGTGGCGGCTGAAAGTGTTTTTCACCATACAGTAGAAAAAAACCCACATGAGGACGAAAACAAACTGAGGACGGTCGTAGCAGGACCGAAGGCCGAGGACATGGGGCTGACACTCATGTGCTGTGGCCCCGCAGGCAGAAGGCCAGGGAAGGAGGTAATGGAAGAATGGGATTGTTAGCGCGGAGGGTTTCAGGGGGAAAGCAGGGCAGTACTGTACAACAAACCTCCCATTGTGGATGGGTTAGGACGCCTGGCGGAACAGTGCATGTATCGCCAAATGGACCGCCTGGTCTCGCTTCGCGTTGTTTTCAGTCGGCGAATCGGTGAACTGGTTTACATCTAGAAAAACTTCAGATCGGAATTACTGTATGAACGCCGTATACCACGGTCTCCACGTGAGTTCAGTTACTGTACTACAGTACGTACGCTGGCGACTTGACGAGGCAGAGCCGCGCCCCGCAACTGTTGGTGACGCTCTCTGAACGCTAAGCACGACGTACCGCAAATGCATCCGCTATCTGGTGACATCCGCTTTCGTGTTGGCGCCGATGCCTTCACAGCGGTACCAGGACGTAGATGCAGCCTGCATCTACGGTGCGCAGCTTGTGGCCATCGAGATGGAGGTGACTGTCTTGCCTGGGCGGAGCGCCACGCGGTTTCTTACACAGCGCTGACGAAAAACAATTTTGAATCGCGACGAGACTGGTCGGGATCTGGTGAATCCGCTACACCACCGATCTGAACGGCAACGAGTTGTGTCGTTCGCCAACCGCACGCTGTCTTGATATCGTGACATGTCAGCGCTATGCACAAAGTACAATTGACCCACACCATGGACGACGAGGTACAGTCGCATCAGTACTGTAGGAAAACGTGAATTGCGCCTTCCATGCAGCCCATCCGTGCGTGCGTGTCGATAGACACCGTCAGACAAAACGCAATGTTCGGCTCGGGCATGAAGTTGTCGGGTGTCAACTACGGTCTACACCGGTGCAGACTTCAGCGTGTGACCACAGTCGGTCGAAGTAAGCGACTCCGCCTGCGGTCGCGGCGGACTCTTAACGAAGGCCTTTCGCGACTATCGGAGCGGCAAAATCGACCGTGCGACTGCGCCGACTCGGAGCATCTCACGCGGCGCCTACTTTACAGTAGTGGTACACGATGTACCGGTACATACGGCAAATCTGGACTGGAAGGGGGTTGTGCTGTAGTCGCGGCAAGGTTCCACGACGCACACGACCCCGCTCGTAACTGATCGCGTACTCGCGTTTGTTTTCGTAGCCGATCTACCACGGCGCGACCTCACTGTCGTGACATCCGCAGCGCCGCAAACTACTGTTCTCCTTCTCCTCTCTTGACCGCAATCCGAGCGGATGACGGCAACCATGGGTTTGTCTCGGAGACTCCATCGCACCGCGAGCCTTGCGTGGATTCCTCGAGGCTCAAGTTGAGCCCCCACCCTGGCAGAACCAGTTCTCACAACCTTTGTCGCGACGATTCCGTGTAGTTCTGTTCTCGGGGCTGACGCTCACTGCTTCAGTTGCACTGACGCATTGGGCGGTTGAGGCGGGGCGTCGCGGCATCGCCGCCGCAGCTTCAAGGAGCAGTTCGCACTGCTTCAACTCGGCGCATCCTCCCCCCCCTGGTCTTTCCCAGATGGCAGCTTCCGGTGTCGAGCTGATCCATTCAAAAAAGAGGTCAGTCAAAGTTAGACTGACCTCTTTTAACAGGTTTTGATTACGGACGCGCTCCGTGACTACAAGGCACCCAACAGACTATCCAGTGTCTGAACTTGCTGCGTGCACTATCCGAATCGGATTCCAACAGCCAGGCATAGGCAAACTGGGATATGTACCAGAGAAAGTACCACAAACCTAGTTCATGGATTCAAAATACCTACTTTCACAAACAGAGTTTGGCTCTCGTGTACCATATCCTACAAAGATAAACAGGGTCAAAATCACAAGGCATTTTTGGCTCTGTCTCCAGCTCCATACAGGCGCGGGACTTGGTGCCTAGTTGTAGTGTTTGACAAATGCCGAGTTCTGCTACCGTACAACTAGGTAAATTAGGTATCTCTGCTGTACCAGCGATAGTGCAGAAGTTCAGACGCTGGACTTTACACTTGGATGTGACATCCATCTCCAACTCGATTGCACTGCAATGCGCAGTTGTTTCTCGAAGAGCCGCATCCACCACGGACGATGGAAATCGGCGCAAAGATCAGGACCATCCTCTCTCCGACTGGGACCCAGGTTGGGTCCCAGGCTGGGACTCCTTGTCGCCGCTGTCGAGTCGACAGGAGGACCTCCTCCCTGCCCCAAAAGACCAACAAGAAGAGGGGGGGGGACGATCCACTGCTGGTCTCACTTCCGCCTCATTCCCGCTTTTGCCAAGCCAAGCGACCACCAACCCC
The DNA here is from genome assembly GCA_023335905.1 of Pythium pyrilobum. Classification (NCBI taxonomy): domain Eukaryota; phylum Oomycota; class Peronosporomycetes; order Pythiales; family Pythiaceae; genus Pythium; species Pythium pyrilobum. The sequence continues at coordinate 11,280 of JAADVV010000409.1, forward strand.
TTCATCCACCACGATGTCGCTGCTTCGCTCGCTGCTGTGCGTCGTCGCCGCGCTCAGCCTGTGCACGTTTTCGAGCGTGCACGCCGAGGTCTCGGCGCACACGCTGCCGATCTTCTTCTTCCACGGCGTCACGGCCAACGCGAGCAGTGGCAACAACATGAAGGCCAATCTCTCGACCGACGCGCGGCCGTTCGTCTCGCTCACGTTCTGCCAAAGCGCGTGCTCGCTCGGCGAACTGAACCACCAGACCGACCTCGCAATTGCGCAGATTCGCGGCATCGTCGCGAACGACTCGCGCTACGACAATGGCTACGTGTTCATCGGCCACTCACAGGGTAGTGCGCTTGCGCGCTCGGTCATTGAGACTATGGACGACCACAAGGTGCACACGTTCATCTCGCTCGCCGGCGCGGCCAACGGCATTTTCTACGGGCCGCAGACGTCCGACTTTGTCCCGGCGGTCATATACCTCGATTACTTTGCGCCGGTCATGCTCAACAAGACCCAGTTCGACTACACGCAGTACACACACGCGGATATTCTCAGCGGCAAGCTGCAGATCGCGACGGCCAAGTTCTTTGCCGCGAACCCGCAGTTGCAGTACGTCGGGTCCGGGTACGAGCTGAGCCGCTCGCCCGTGGCGAGCACGTGGATCTCGTACAGCCCGTTCTTCCCCGTGCTCAACAACCTCCAGTCGTCCAGCAACACGACCGTCGCCGCTGGCCAGGCGCAGCGCAAAAAGAACTTTCTTAAGCTGCAGGCCGCCCACTTCTTTGCCTCCCCATTCGACGATACGATCTCGCCGTGGCAGTCGTCGATCCTGGGCAAGTACAACGACGTCGCGACCATCGAGGACCTCGAGACGGGCTTCAGCAACCTCACGATCATGCCCATGACCGCGACCAGCGAGTACACGCAGGACCTGTACGGCCTCAAGACTCTGGACACCCGCGGCGGGCTCTTCCTCCACACGGTGCAGAACATCTCGCACTCGTGCTGGGTCGCCGACTCGGTCTCGCCGCGTACGAACGAGCTGTGCCACTTCCTCCCGAACTACGAGCAGAACGTGTACCCGCTTCTCGCGCCGCCGGTTCGAACGTACTGCTAGTCACCGTGTGAGGGGCTGGTGCCTGCATATGAGACCACGTGGAACAAAGTGATCGTTATCAACCCTTTTGGGTTTTTGAGAAAATCAGCTTCAAAAGCAGACCTGTCAAATCCGCACTTATCCGACAAACCGAGAAACGAGCAAAAACCCAATCTGTCGAAAATACAAGTGGGTGAAGAAAAAGGGTGATGGGCCTCTCGACAACAACTTGGAATGCAGTCGTCGATTCCACATTTTCGACATGTCGAGAGCACCAAAAACTTTATATTTTCCCGCCAGAACTCTGATAAATGAAGCCCTTTTGATGCGATTCAAACCAAATCGAGGCCACCACGGGGTTCGTCGTGAAACCCTCTCTCTGTGCACCACATACCATAACCCAAAATCACGATTTTCAGTTTCTGGATGAGACACATTTTTCAAAAATGGATTGTGTGGCCCCCAGGTGAGGTTTTTGCGTGAAAACTTGTCCAAATGAAAAAGAAAATCGTGCTCTTTCCAACGGTACCATTTTTAGCGATTCTGAACTTACGGGTTTTTGATCATTCTGTTTCACGTGGTCATATACAGTGAGTGACCCATTGTACACTCCGGGACAAAGCTTTAACCCTCTAGGACCACATGTTGTATCATACAACATGTTTTATCCACACAAACCAAAATACCGCCTTGAGTATACTTTGTTCAAGTGTGCGGAGTTTCTGACCTCCCGGGCTTTTCTAACGACTCGTCCTGTCTCGTTCCCACTCCAACTGTCCCACCATTGAGGAGCAGAGGCCTACTGTGAAGTTCAAGAATTCGCCGCCGTCATCAACGCAAGGGTGACGCAGTCAACCCCGGCGCCTCAGCGCCACCCATTGACGAATTTGCGTTGGGACCGAGAAGTCCGAGAAGTCCGAGAAGTCTCCGAAGAATGAGTCACCGCTCGCAAGGTACGATGAACATGCTGGATGGAATGGCTGCCGTGTCTAACAGGATTGCTGTTTGTAGCTGTTCGCTCCGATGCGCCACCACGTGAGGCACCAGTAGCTGCGTTTCGTGAGGGATGGCCCCTCATGCGCGCTGCAGGCTGGTTCGTCGTCAAGGGGCGCGGACTTCAAGCAGCTTATCTCTACGTCCGTGCTGGCGCGGCCGTCGACAGCGGCGTCGCTGGCGTCGACTACTTCGCGGGCGATGACCAGTTCGCCCTTTAATGGCTCCGCGAGGGAGGACGACTTCACCGTGCGGAGCCTGACGCGGAGCTGGAGTCGATTCCCAACACTCCACCTCAGCCTGTTCGCGCGCCCGAGCCACCGCAGCGTGCGTCCACGCCGGTCTCCGAGCCGTCCCCGGTGCCCGTTTCATCCCAACTTCCACCGGCTTCGTCTCCTCGCCGGCAACTCTGGCAGAGGCCGACTACACCATCGGCCCCGCCTCGGCAACGCCGCTACCTCGAGCATCGACCGGCGTCTCCGGTTACCGACGGCTCGTTTGATGCCTTGGAGAGCGAGCTTGCGATTCGAGAGCGCGTGCGCGCCCTGGAGAGTAGCGCGGTAGCAGGCAGCTCTCACGCAGTGGATTCGGCACCTTCTCCTGCAAGTCTCGAAGCCTCGCCGGTCCCATTGGGCAGGAGCCCCGGACACCACGCTGGATGGACATCGACGATGTCAACAAGGTCGAGAATCCGGAGGAGCTCGCTGACTGGGACAGCGACCTTGACAGCGAGGAGGGCGGCTTGATTGAAGACGACGAAGTGGAAGACCCTCTTGACGACGACGAAGTGGAAGACCCCCTTGACGACGCCGACGCTGACGATCCGTCGGACAACAACGGTGCTAACCTGGTCAACGAAGCCTTCCTAGAGTCACTCGGCGGCGCTGTGCGTCTCACGTCGGGCAATGTGGACAGTGACGCGTTGAAGAGGATGCGTTGGGGCCCGGTGACCACCTCGTTTGAGCGTGTGAACGACGCCGTCGACTACGAAAATCTGACTCGCTCGCCTGGAGGACCTTCGCAGCGTCTGGCCGATGTCTTCCAGAGTCCAGCTGACCTCTTCTTCGCGTTCTTTCCGAAGTCTTTTTTGAAGACGATCGCGTCCGAGAGCAATCGCTACGAACGTCAGACCCGCGGCCAGCGCGTGGCTGAGAAGATCGCATACCAGAAGCGCTGTCGCACTCGTGATCCCAGCGTGGTCGTCGAGGATTCCACACTCCTCCGTCAACAGATGCGGAACACGCCGCCGATCGAAGCCTGGGAGATCGCTCGTGTCTTGGGTCTTCTGATCGCTAACGTCCTCTGCACCCACCACACAGGGATCAAGCAGCACTGGGTGAAGTCGGCTCGAAGTGCGGTGCCAAACGGAGAGTTCTGGCGGACGATGGCGCGCAACCGCTTCATTCACATACTGCGGTTCCTGCCCTTCACGGATAATGCCAGCGGGGCCAAGCGTTTGACAAGGCGTGGAAGATCCAGCCGGTCGTGTCAGTGCTGCAGGAGAGGTTCAGAAGCTCGTGGGATCTGACGCCAAGGTTGTCCTTCGACGAAGGTGGCTTGCCGTCCACGTCGCGCATGAACACCACCCGCATGTACATACCCGACAAGCCGCACCAGTGGGGAACAAAACTGTTTATGACTTGCGATGCAGAGACAAGCTACTGCTTCCGGTACGTCAAGACCTGCATGTTGTATCACGCAACATGTGATGTGGGAAGCCCGCACATGTTGTATATACAGCATAAGAATCTGACGTGAGTGGTATGTTGTATCTGGCAGGTTTGAAATCTACATGGGCAAGAAGCAGCAGCAGGATGATGAAGTCCCCGCATTAGACAATCGAACGGGACCTGCAGCAGTCGTTCGCAACCTCCGCAAGGTCTTGACGGATGAAGACGTACATAGTGGCTTCCGCGTCGTCACGATCGACCGCTTCTACACCGGCGTGCCTCTCCTCCTGCAACTGCTGTCCATGTGCGTCTACGCTGTCGGGACAATCATGACAAACCGGCATGGATTCCCCAAGGACGTGGTCAACAAAGAGAAGCGTCGTACGAAGACGTTGCCTCCGCGCGGGACATTCAAGTTCTTTCGCTGTCTCGATGTTCCCAGCATGGTTGCGCTGAGCTGGCTCGACAACAAGCCCGTTCACTTCTTGAGCACCGGTGTTTGTGCCTCTGCCTCTGCTGTTTTGCGACGTGCGCAGTCAGGCGCGACGGAGATGGTGCCGTGCCCGAAGATCGTGAACGAGTATCACCGGAATATGGGGGGAGTGGATCGGCATGATCAACTGCGTCTCCAGCGGTACGCACTGCAGACGACTTATCGCTTCCGCAAGTACTACAAGAGTCTCTTCATGGGACTGGTCGACCTCGTGCTCGTCAACGCCTACGTCTCCCACGTGAAGTGTGCCCGCGAAGAGGGCGTGGAGCCGATGCTGCGAGCCGCATTCATGACGGAGCTCCACGCCCAGTTGATCAAGCAGACGGCAAGTGACTTCGAAGGAGACCAAGCGACGCCCACATCGACCAGTCACGGCGTCCGGCACTCGATCGAGCAAAATGCCAACTATTGCGTCTCCGGCAAGCAGCGTATGCTCCGGCGCAACGCGTGCAAGGTGTGTTCGATTAAGTTCCGGAAGAAGTCGCAGAAGTCCAACGAAACGAGCTGGTTCTGCGTGCAGTGCTCCGAAGATGACAAGCGCTTGTGGCTCTGCAACACGATCCGTGCCAACCAAGGAAACACGAAGACGAGCTTTGACATTTGGCACCAGGATTGGCGCTGCCGCGTACCGGCCACTGCTACAAGCTACATCCAGATGCGGCCAGCCGGCAAGAAGAAGCGCGTGCGACGTGCCTTGCACGAGGAGACGAAGGGCAGCAACAACACCAGCGATGTAATGGGTTACGCGTTACACGTACCCTCCAGTAGGTAGTGTGGTTACATAATTCGTGTGGAGCACTTAGGGTACAGGGATACCCTAAGTCATGACTCAGGTATATTAGGTTTAGGATGTCGGAATCCTGGATATGGATTCTGAGGGGTGTTCCCCGATATAACCTAAATACACAGCAGTCTGTCTTTACCCCAGCGTGGTGCTCGTCGATCAGCGGATCGACTCGGAGCGACGCCTCAAGAAGAAGCTTCCTCCAGCAAAAAGGTGCTGGTATCGGGAAGGGTCCCGTTACACCTGGTAGCACTTGTAATCCCTCCAGCGCCGACATCGTCATGTCCGACACCTCAGACGGCGTAATGCCCGCGGCCAAGGGTCCGCCTCAGCGTTCGGATCATCCGTACCTCGACGACGAGGAATGGGCGTATCTTGACAAGATGGACACCATCAACGGCCTCGCTAGCATCGAGGAGATGCTCTCCCGGCCTCCAGCGGAAGTGACCGCCCACATCTAGCGATTTCGCGATTACGAGACGTCTCTCGA
>JAADVV010000410.1:0-16753 GCA_023335905.1 Pythium pyrilobum
CACGGGGTCTGGGGGCTTGGATCTCTACTGGCGCTTCTCGAGCTGCTCGATGCGCTTGGCGAGCGCGGCGTTCTGCGCGACGACCTCGCTCTTGAGCGCACCGATGGCGCCCTGGATCTCCTGCGTCGACTTGTCCACGTCTTCGTTGAGCTTGTAGAGCCCGACGCCGGCGGCGATACCAAAGCCCACGGTGAACGACAGCAGACGCTGGCCGAACGACGAGCCGCCGCTGGACGGCGAAGACGAGGACGACGAGGCGGCGGCCTCCTTGGCCTCCGTGGAGAACGCGCGGCGCGCGAGGCGGATGGACTGCGAGCGCATCATTGGAATACTGCAGGAAGGCGGAGGTCGCGGGGAAAATGGAGCTTCTCGTCGGACCCCGCTGGTGAGAACGTCGGGCCACAAAAACAAGGGTCGAGGTAGGGTGGGAACCGGTATAGAAACGGTAATGTAGTGTATATACCGTATCTAGGTGGAATGAACTCGGGACTGCCAATACATGGTGAGCTATTGGCCAAGTGTAGCCATCTTTCCGATCTGCGAGTCGGCGGCCCCCAACAGCCACTGCCCCACTTTCCCTCGCAACGTCACAATATGGTTCAACCCCCTGTGTGTGTGTGTGTGTGTGTGTGTGTTATGCCAACCCTCGAATCCTCGAATCCGAAACGATGCGTGAGCTGCATTGCCGCCTACTTCTTCGCGCGTCCACCGCCCAGTGACCCGGGATTGACGCCGTTGAGCCGCTTCACCTCCTTCGATGTAGTCGCCACGCCGCCGCCGGCGTGGTTCAGGCGGCGTAGACCCTTGAGCGTGCGCACCTTGAGCTCATCGCGCGTGAGCGGGTGCATGTTGTCGTCGTTGTCGCCATCATCCTCGTCCTCGGAGCTGTAGTCCTCGAGGTTCGGCGGGTTGATCTGCAGTTGCTCCTGGCCCATGGGCGTCAGTGGGCCGACGCCCAGCACCGAGTGGAGCGCCGTGGAGGCCGCGATCGCGGCGGCAGCGACCGAGTGGTGCCCACCCCCGGCAGTGTCTTTGACGCCCGAGGCCATGAAGTGTGTCTCCTGCTCGTGGGCGTCGCTGCCGCGCTTGGGCTTTTGCTGCTGCAGCACGACCGTCGCGTACTGGTGCAGGATGTCGTTGGTCTTTTGTTCGATCACGCCGAGGTACTGCATCAGGTTGGCTTCGGTGACGACCGAGTCGCCGAGCATCTCGACCATGGTTTGCGAGTTGCAGCCGATCTTGTTGAACAGCGTCTGGATGTCGATCTTGACGGCGTTGATGACCTTTTGCGCGTCGTGGCACTTGGCCTCGAACCTGTCGGCGGCCTGCTCCGTGGTCTGCAGCTTTCCCTCGAGCTCCTTGAGCAGCTGCCTGTGCTGGCTGATGTCGTCGCCGCTGTCGTCGCTGTACTTCTTCTCCTCGTCGCGCAGCTCCGCGAGCAGCTCCTCGATCTTCTCGATCTCGTTGCTCTGCTCGTTGACGTAGTTGAAGAGCGAAAAGTTTTGGTCCTCCTTCTTGATAAACGACGTCACGAGCTGCTCGAGGTCGTCGATCTGGGTCGCGGCCTTGAGCTTCAAAAACGCCTCCTCAAAGTTTTGCACGCGCTCGATCGAGACCTGCACGTGGACCTTCTCCTTGGCCACGCCCCACGTGCCCTTTTGGATCTTCTTCTTCATGTCCTGCTCGTCATCCATCGTGAGGTCACCGACGCGGTGGTGGTGGCCCAGCGGCGAGCCACCACGAAACTGGTGGAGGTAGTGCAGCTCGTCGGCGTGGCGCTTGGACTCCTCGAGGCGGCCCATGATTTCCGAGACCATGCGGCGGTGGTCGTCCAGCTCGGTGCGGTTCGCCTCCTGGAGCGCGCGCAGCTCCATCTGCGCGGCGTCGCGCTGCTCGTACGCGAGGTTGCTCAGCTCGATGGTCGTGGCCATTTGCTTCTTCTTGTCCGTGTGCTCCCGCTCGAGCTTGCGGTAGATCGTGTCGAACACGACGCGCTCGCGGCGCAAGTTGTCGATCTCCTCGCGCAGCACCTTGTTCTGCGCGAGCGCCTCGTTGAACTTGATCAGCGACTTGTCGAGCCGGTTCTCCAGGATGCGGATCTGCTTGTTGACCATTTGCTGGTTCTCCTTGGCGGCGTTCACGCCGCCCATGTGCTTCTTCTGGTGGAGCACCTTGCTCTTCATGATCTGGATTTGCTGCGTGAGCGTCTCGTACTTCTTGGCCTCGGCCTGGTTCTTCTTCTGGAACGAGTCGATCTGGTCCTGCACGCGCGCGAGCTGCTCCTGCTGCTGCGTCGCGGCGCTCTCGTTCAGGTGGCGCGTCGCGAGCATCAGCTCGTTCTTCATGTCTTCGTTGTCCTTCTTGAGCTTCTCCATCACGGCCTGCTGCCGCCGCATGACCTGCTGGGTCTCGTCCACGTAGACCTTGCGGTTGAGCTCCATGTTGCGGTACTCGCGCTGGAGCTGCGTGAGGTCAACGCTGCTGCCGCCATTATTCCCCGTCGCCATTCCGTTCGGCGGCTTCTTCCTCACTCGCAACGCGTAGATATTGCACCGCTCACCAGCGACCAAGGCCCTCGTGGACCGAGTTTTGAACAGCTTCCGTTCCGTAAAATTAGCTCGTTACTGAAGTAGCAAAGCAGCAAAACGTCCCACCAGCATTTCCAATAACGCTGAGGTCCCTAATGAGAGGCACGAATCAGCCACGGCAATACTCGTACTCAGCGGCAAGCCTGCTTCGTGTGCTACAAAGCTTGATGCAGAATGCGAAGGGGGGATGGGGGGGGGTTGCTGTGAATACCACGGGGATTTTATCACAAACAGTTCGCGCAGCCGTCGCCGAGGCAGAACGTGGCCATGACGATCGCGTGGTCCGAGCTCGTGAAGCCGCCGTCGAACGCGTCCGTGATGATCTGGCCGCGCTGGAGACACGCGTGCTTGTCGCGCCGAGCGAAGATGTAGTCGTACTTCTCCTCGATCGTCTGGGTGCCAAAAGAGCTGCCGATCCACGTCGACCTGCCAACGCCAGCGGCCGTGAGCGTCTCGTACATGGGCAACGGCGTCGTCGAGCCGCCCAGAGGCACTTGGTTTTCCAGATAGCGAACCGACGCCGCCTTTGGCTCCGTGTTCAGATCAGCCGTCATGACGACAGTGTTCGAGCGGCTCACAGAACTGCGCGATGCGGCGAGCGACCAGCACTGACGATTGGTCGTGCCCGCCGGTCGTGTCGTAGTGTGTGTTGAGCAGGCACACGGTGTGACAGCTGAGCTTGCTGTGGAAGCGGCCCAGCACGGCCGTGCGCAGATACTGGAGACCCCACGTATTGGATGGCACGACGTCGGGCGTATCACTCTACACGTTGGAGGTAACAACGTGAGGCGGTTCGTCGAGACATCTCCGTCCATGTGTCTCCCTCCAGCAGCCGCAGCCGTCGTCAGCTTACCAGTGCGAACGTCTGCGTGCCCAATAGCTCCCACTTGTCACTGTGATAGGAGATGCTGGTTCTCTCGTTGAGCTCGCACGGCCCCGCGCACTCGCCAACGCCGGCGTACCCCAGCGTCTGCTCGAAGAACGCGACCTGGTCCGGCGCGGTCTCCTGGATGCCGACAAAATCCGGGTCGTACTTGGCCAGCACGTGCTGCACTCGCGTCTTGCGCGTCTCCCAGCAACCGGGCGGACATGGGTCATTGGCGCGCGTCGTGCGCACGTTGAAGCTCATTACCTTCAGCGAGCCATTCGCCGCTGGTGAGCACCCATCGGCGTGGACACCGATCTTGATTGCGGAGGCGATGGCAACGCCCCAGACAACGGATGTCTTCATCTCTCTCTCTCTCTCTCTCTCTCTCTCCTTGTTCTCTCTCGCAAGACACAAAATGCAGTGACAGCATCCGTGGAGATGGTACAGGACGCGGCTGCGACGTAATGTCTAACGGTATTGAAGCGTGCTGTGCGACAGGAACGAGCACGGTCAACTTGCGGATCGGCCGATTCGCGATGAAGAAATCACCGAGAAAGATCTGACCAACCACGCTGGACAACAAGTTGACGCAGCCTCGTTTCCATTCAGAGGGGTTAAGATAGTAAAGTAATTCACACGGGCACTTACTGGGAATTTGTATTGCGGTGTCGCTTCTGGTTGCAAGGGGCAAGGCGGTAGTACACGCACGCACGTGGCCATCATCACGTCGTGGTCGTGGTCGTGGCCGTCGACGATGACGACGCGGCCTGCGCGCCGTGCGTCTCGCCGTCGCTTTCGCTGTAGAGATAGAGACGCGAGAACGGCGTCTTGGCGTCCAGGTGGACGGCGCAGAACGGGCAGATCGCGCGGCCGTTGGGCATGAGCAGCGCCGAGTAGTGGTCCGCGAGCTTGCTACTGATCGCGTGGCCGCACGGATTGAACACGCACTCGGGGATGGCCGTCTGCTCGGCGCGCGACTGCAGCTGGAAGTTCTCCTTGAGCAGCAGCCGCACAAAGTTGCCGGGTTTGCGGCAGAGCGGGCAGGTCTTGGACTTGGCGATGCGCTTCTCGTACCCAAAGACGTGGCCACACGCGGGGAACACGTGCGGCACCTGGTCCGACTCGATGTCTCCATCGGACGCGTCGCGGTGGAAGCGCAGCGGGTGCAGCTGCACGGGGCAGTGGACGTTGAGCTTTTCCAATTTGGACGCGACCGACGAGTCGCTGCCGTCGTCCAGGTCGCCGAGCAGCACCATTGACCCCCGCACGGCGCTGCCGTCGCTCGGCGCGTGCTGGTTCCGCCGCGGCGCTTGGAACTGGAGCTGTACGCCGCCGAGATCGATGATCGCGCCGTCAGCGAGCACGGCGGGGACGTCCGCGACGCCGCCCGTCGGCCGGTTGAACGCGCTGTGGCGCACGCTCATGTCCGGATTCAGCGATGAGCTGCGGCCACTGACCAGCGACGACGCCGACGGTGTGCGCGGGGCGATCGCGTACATGTTGCCGTTGACCGAGACCTCGAACCACTGCTTGCGCTCGGGCAGCCACACGCGCACGCCGTTCTTGGTCAGCCCGTCGATGGGCACGCGCTCGGCGTCGGCAATGTCCATCTCGACGTGGTCAATGTCGAGCCCCCGCGCGACGTCGCGCGCGTCGGGCTTGTCGTTCTCGCTCTGGTTGCCGCGGCCGTCGTCCATGATGCCGCGGATACACTTGTGGTCCGCCGGCACGCGCTTGAGCCACTCGGCGCACACGCCGCAGCGCTTGAGCGCGTGGCCCGCGGTCGTCATCTTACGGCCGACGTCGAAGCCGCCGGCGTAGATGCGGCACTCGTACGGCGGCTCGCGTGAGCAGAGGATGCGGGCCGCGAACCGCGAGATCGTGCCGGACGCGCCGACGCGCGGCCCGGGGATCACGACGTCGTTCTGGCGGCACGGCATGCGGCCGATCTGGAACATGTCGGTTGCGTCGTCGTCCACGTACTCGGTCACGCTCGCGTGGGCGTCCACGTCGTTCATGGGCACGCACATCAGGTACGACGTTGCCGGCGCGGACTGCTTGGGCGGCTGGTGCTCGGTCAGTGACGCCGCGGACGACGCCGACGAGCTGGGCGACACGACCTCATCCGAGTCTTCTTCACTGCTCGCGTCGCGCTGGCTGCTGCTGCGGCTGAGCGCCTTGTTGCGGATCTCGATCGCGTGCATCATGCGGCGCGTGACGGTCTTGAGGTCGGCCTTGCCGTTCTGCGGCGAGGCCTCCGCCGCCGCCGCGTCAGCCCCCACGGCCGTCGCCTTCTCGTCCGAAGCCTCGCGCAGTCGCGCGTCGTAAAAATGGTGGAAACGGCTCAAGCGCACGCCGTTACCCGCTCTCCGCTTGACCAGCACGTACTGCGCGTTCTGGTCGCCGATGGGCTCCCACAACTGGCCGATCACGCGGCGGTCTTTCTCGAGGCTTCGCGCGCCGCCGGCGGCGCCGATCTTGCCGGGCGGCGACCGCGCAACGCCATGCTCGCTGACTGTGCTGCGTCCGCTGCCCGTGGAGGCCACGCGGTAGCTGCTGTAGCCCAGCACGACGAGCCGTCCGTACTCCATGGGCCTGCCTGGTGGATGCGAGCAACGTGATCTCCTGGAGCCGTTTCTTTGCGGAATGCGGTCGTTCCTTCGCGCACGCGCCAGTGGAAACCTTTTGCGCTGCTGTCGGCCACTTGCTTCACGCGAGTCCGCGTCCTTCGTACGCCACGTGCGTGCGTCGAAAGCCGCCCGAACGGTCCGGTGCAGCGTCGGCTTCTGCGCTTCTTCCTGTTGCCGCGCTCTTTGTTCTGACGGTCGGTAAATATCCGGTCGGTCGGTCGGTAAGTTCTCATCTGGTCCGATTTCAAACACCCAATCATCCAATTCGAGACGAATCCCGTGCCGCACAAAAGAGCCGGAGAGAAAGGGGACACATGCGAACTTAGCGGACACTGTAAGGAGGTAAACGTAGTGTCATTGCCAGGAAGTGAGCAGTTCGAATGGTTGTGGGTGACAAACTGTGGGGGGCCGAAGTGCACGCAACGAAGATGGCGCCATCGCCACCGACTGGCAATGGGAACGACGGCCGAGCCATCGCGGCGGCGGCGCTGCGGGCGAACGCACCGGCGCAGCCAGGCGTCGCCGCCGCACCTACGTTGGTCAAAGGCATGAGCTTCCCGGACGGCAAGACCGCGATCTTCTTCGTGCAGGATTACGCGCTGCACCACAACAAGCAGGTCCGCGTGGGCTGCCGCGGCGGCAAGCACCGCAAGCTCGTGTGCTCGTGGGAGGCGTGTCCGTTCTTCGTGCAGATCTACCAGCGCCACTCCAAGTCTGATAAGAGCTGGTACTTGTCGTCCTTTGAGGCGACACACGCGGAGTCGTGTATGTCGACGGCAAAGCCGACGAAGCGGCAGCTCGTCGAGATGGCGAGTTTCAAGGACGTGCTGGAACACACACCCGAGGCCTCGGCGGGCTCGCTGGCGACATTTCTCAAGGACCAGAGCAGCATGCCGCTGCGCGTCAACTTGCGTACGGTGTACCGCGCGAAGGAGACGCTCCGGAATGCGATGGTTGACAAGCAGTCGCAGAGTTTCCGCCGCATCACGTCGCTCATCCGCCAGTTTTCCACGCTCAACGACGGCGTGTACGCGACTCACGACGTGGATGAAAGTGGGCGCTTTTTGCGAGCGTTCATGTCCTGCGGCGTGTTCACACGGGCGTCTCAGCAGAATCAACAGATCTTCGGTTATGAGTGCGTCCCTGCAGTCGGCATGTTCCCCGGTTTCCACATGTATCTGCTGGGCAAGGATAGCAACCGCAAGACGATCATCGTCGCGGTCGCGACCGTCGCAAGTCTGCGAGCTGTGAGTGGGGAGCACCTCGCGTGGTTCTTCCGCTGCGTGCATGCGGCGGGCGTCGACATCCAGCTCACGCCGATCATCGCCGCCGTGAACACGCAGTTGCTGTCGGTGGAAGCCGAGCTGGGACTCTCGTTCCGCATCTGTACCAAGCACGTGATCGAAAAAGAACTCTCCAAATTGACGGCCTTCAACGAGCACCACCATACTCTCGTGTGGGGGCTCCAGTCGTCTGAGACACCGCAAGAATACAACAACCGACTCCATTGGATCGCCACGGCGTGCAGCCAGGACGTCGCTGCGCATCTACGCCAAGTGTCATACGAGCGCTGGGTGCTCGCTAGCAACATGGACATGAAGCCTCTTTACGGTTGGCGAAGCCGTGACTTCACGGATGGCCAAGGCGACAACGACAACGGCGTTGCCGCATTCATCCAGCAGTTGCAGCACAAGCTGCCGTTCGATTTCTTGGACGCGATCATGGAGAGGTGGGCGCAAGACGTCTTCGAGCGCAATTCGGCCCACGAGAAATGGGTCCAGTCGGGCCTCAAAGTGACCGCAGGCGCCCAGGAATTATACGACCAAGAGGTCAAGCACATCGGCGAGTTCGTGGTCACGCGGTCGTCGCCGTCCGTGGCGTTCGTCTCGCAGGTCAACAGCTCGACGAACGCATCGACCACGCGCTGCCGTGTCGATCTGGACACCAATACGTGCTCGTGCGCGTTCATGCAGCAGCACGGCATCCCGTGTCGCCACATGATCGCTGTCGTGTTGTTCTGCGCGCAAATGGAGACCGTCACAAGCCGCTTCGCGTCCATCTATCGTACCGAGACGTTTGGGTCCGCGTACTGCGGTAAGACTGTCGAGCTGCCGCTGCAGAACGATCTCGCAGAGAACGACGACTGCCTACCGCCGGGCATGGTCGTGAAAGTGGCTCGTGGACCAAAGCCCAAGAACCGCCCGCCTGTCAACGCAGCTGAGTGTTCCGCAACGGCAACCGCCGAGGGGGAGGAGGCAGATCCGAACGGAGAGATCTCGACTGATCAAGTTGCAGCTTCGCGCAAATCCAGCAAGAAGCGGGCCCCTGATATGGCGGTGTCGAGCAAAGCTGACGACGCTGACGTGGCCGAGCCTAGCTTCAAGCCTAAGCGATGCAGTCGCTGCAAGAGCACGGGACACAACGTGCGGAGCTGCCCGGAAGCGGCTGCCACTCCTCTTCCACCTCACGGTCCCACTGCGGGTACTGCAACCGGCACGGGCATTTCCATCTCCCCCGGCCGATCCGTCGACGGCGTGGGCTCTGGCTGCGACATCCCCCACACGGCGTCGGCGTCATTTTGAATGGGAGGGCTTTTGCCCCTCCCATCGTCAAACAAGATCAGATACCAACGTCTTATTGGCTAATAACATGCAATGTGTCCATTTTGTCCAATCAATACATGACTTGAAGCGGAATGATGGTCGATCCATCCAATCTTTTCCCCACGTATCCGCAATCACCGCCGCAGGAGACCAAGCAAGAAAGAGACTTTGCGCGGAAAAGGCTCATTCTCCAAAAGGAAACCTCCGTCCCCAGCGCGAGAGGAAAGCGACGAGTGAGAAAAAGCAGGAGGAAATGGCGCGCGTATTCCGATTCGCCATCGACCGCGGAGGCACGTTCACGGACGTGTATGCGGAGAAGGACGTGCTCAACGAGCAGGGTGAGGTCGTGGGCGTCGAGCCCAAGGTCATCAAGCTGTTGTCAGAGGACCCGGCGAACTACCCAGATGCGCCGCGGTACGTAGCGTAAAATGGAAGCAGTGTGGTGGTAAGAAGTCTAAATCGCTAATGGTGCGATGTTGTGGTGGTGTGGTGGTGTGGTGGTGCAGGGAGGGCATTCGCCGCGTGCTGGAGGCGATGACCGGCGTGCCGCACCCGCGCGACAAGCCGGTGGATACGACGCGAATCCAGTCGATTCGAATGGGTGAGTGAGGAAAACGAAATTGACTTCTTAACATTAAATATGGGCGACTGATGCGAACGATTGCGGTAGGTACAACGGTCGCGACGAACGCATTGCTGGAGCGCCAGGGTGAGCGTACGGCGCTCGTCGTGACGAAGGGGTTCAAGGACTTGCTGTACATCGGCAACCAGTCGCGACCGAAGATTTTCGACCTCGAGATCCGCACGCCTGATGTAAGTCATAGTGAAATAACCACTTGCGTTGCGTTGCTCATATCGATGATGTGTTTTTCATTCGCAGATGCTGTACGAGACGGTGGTGGAAGTGGATGAACGTCTCCAGCTCATTGCGAATGAGAAGGACCGCGTCGCTTCTGATGTGAAGGGTATCAGCGGCGACTACATTCGTGTCACGAAGGATCTCGATGAAGAAGACTTCCGCTCGAAGCTTCAGGTATGCTTGCTGCCCTGGAGGAAATTCGTTGCCATGAAGGCTCTGTGTCTCATTGCGTCATCCGCGCTTAGGCCGTGCGTGACACTGGTATTCAAAGCGTGGCAATCGTTTTGCTGCACTCGTACACGTTTGCAAAACACGAAGAGGTCGCTGCCAAGATCGCTCAGGAGCTCGGTTTCACACAGATCTCGCTCTCCTCGGAGGTCATGCCAATGATCAAGGCTGTACCGCGTGGCTTCACCACGTGCGCGGATGCCTATTTGACGCCGGTGATCAAGACTTACGTCGCATCGTTTTGTGCGGGCTTCGGAGAAGGTCTCGAACACGTGAAGATCAGCTTCATGCAGAGCGACGGCGGTCTCGCACGTATGAAGCACTTTCACGGTCACCGCGCGATTCTTTCCGGACCTGCTGGTGGCGTTGTTGGCTACGCTCGCACCACGCGCCCACCAGAGTCGCAAGCTAGTAATGTGCTCCCACCTGTGATCGGCTTTGACATGGGCGGTACGTCGACCGATGTCTCGCGCTTTGACGGCAAGTTCGAACACGTGCTTGAAAGCGTGACTGCCAACGTTCCAGTTCGTGCACCTCAGCTTGATATCCAGACGGTTGCGGCGGGTGGTGGATCGCGACTCTTTTACAAGAACGGCATGTTTATCGTCGGCCCTGAGTCGGTGCGCGCCCACCCAGGCCCAGTGTGCTACCGCAAGAATGGTTACCTGAGTGTGACCGATGCGAACCTCGTGACCGGTCGTATTCTTCCCAAGTTTTTCCCCAAAATTTTCGGCCCAAACGAAGACCAAGAGCTTGACGTCGAAGGTTCGCGACGCGCTTTTGAGGAGCTGACTGCTGAGATCAACGCGTCGGCCGGTGAGTCGGGAACCAAGTACACGATGGAAGAGGTTGCGTCTGGCTTCCTTCGCGTTGCCAACGAAGCTATGTGTCGTCCGATTCGGAACTTGACTCAGATGAAAGGCTACGACATCAGCACGCACATCCTAGCGTGCTTTGGCGGTGCGGGACCGCAGCATTCTTGCTCCATCGCAAAGGCCCTTGGTATGTCCCAGGTCTACATCCACAGATACAGTGGTATCCTGTCAGCGTATGGTTTGAGCGTTGCCGACAGTGTTGTGGACAAACAGCGTCCATCTACTTCCACGTACAATGGCGACAACAAGCCAGCATTGATTGCCAGTCTCACGGCCCTCGCGAAGGAAGCGCAGGATGAATTGGCCTCGGACGGATTCAAGCGCGAAGATATTCAGACTCAGTTCTTCCTCAACATGCGCTATGAAGGAACCGACAATGCTGTTATGACGCGTGGTCCAGTGGGAGAGAAGGGAAAGTCACTTGACGAGGCGTCTCCTGCTTTGTCCACTTTCGACTTCGATGCTTCGTTCATTCGCAAGTACCAGAGAGAGTTCGGTTTCGTTCTCCAGAACCGATCAATCATCGTCGATGATATTCGTGTTCGCGTGACGATTTCTCCTGACTTGAAGGATCCATCGGCTTCGAGCACATCGAGCAGCAGCAACGAAGACGAAGTTGCACCGCACTCAACTACTCCGTTCTACTTTGAAGATGAGAAGACCTGGAAGGATGTTCCCGTGTATTTGCACGAGCAGATCATCGAGAAGCGCGGGAGCAAGTACGTTGGGCCAGCTATCATCATGCAGGGCACTGCCACCGTCGTCGTTGAGCCAGAATGGGTTGTGGAGGTTCTCAAGAGTGGTGACCTTTTCTTGAGCTTTGTCGGAAAGCGCCAAGCGTCGTTCGCGAACAGCGGCTATGAAGCTGCTTCGGCCGTCCCGCTCGACCCAATTCAACTTTCAGTGTTCTCCCACCGCTTCATGGGAATTGCAGAGCAGATGGGTCGCACTCTGGCTCGCACGTCCGTGTCCGTCAACATCAAAGAGCGACTCGATTTCTCGTGCGCGCTATTCGGGCCTGATGGTGGGTTGGTTGCGAACGCGCCGCATCTGCCCGTTCATCTCGGTGCAATGCAGCAAGCTGTTCGGTATCAGTTGAAGCACTGGGGTGATGACCTTGTCGATGGAGATGTCTTGGTCTCGAACCACCCACAGCTTGCGGGTGGCAGTCACTTGCCGGATATCACTGTCATAACGCCAGTATTCGACAAGAAGACGAAAAACATCGAGTTCTTCGTGGCTAGCCGAGGTCACCACGCTGATATTGGTGGAATTGCCCCAGGTTCCATGCCGCCATTGTCGAAAACGTTGGATGAAGAAGGCGCTGCGATCGTGGCGTTCAAACTTGTGGACGGAAAGGACGGCGTCTTCCGGGAGCAGGAAATCACGGACATTTTGCAGCAGAAGGACTTGCTGGATGAACGTGGCCAGCCACGCATCGGTACGCGGAATTTGCGCGACAACCTGTCAGATCTGAAGGCCCAGGTTGCTGCCAACCAGCGGGGTGTTGTCCTCATGAACGAGCTGGTCGCTGAGTACACACTTCCGGTCGTCACTGCGTACATGACGTACATCCAGGAGGCTGCTGAGCATGCGGTGCGCAATATGCTTCATGAATTCTCGCTCAGCCGGAACCTTCCAGAGGTTGGAGAAGTGTATGCTGAGGACTTCATGGACGATGGTACGAAGATCGCACTGAAGATCACGATTGATCGTCGCAACGACTCAGCCATCTTCGACTTCAACGGCACTGGGCCCGAGATCTATGGCAACGTGAACACACCTCCTGCTGTTACGTACTCGGCCATCATCTACTGCCTTCGATGCCTTCTGCCAGGTGAAGATCTACCGCTGAACCAGGGCTGCCTCACGCCGATCGAGGTCATTTTCCCTGAGAACGGCAGCATCTTGAACCCCAGCTCGAACGCGGCAGTTGTGGGCGGAAACGTGTTGACCAGCCAGCGTATCACGGACGTTATTCTCAGGGCATTTGCTGCGTGTGCCGCATCGCAAGGCTGCATGAACAACTTGAGCTTCGGAAGTGCGGAACTCGGCGGGTACTACGAGACCATCGCGGGTGGTGCTGGCGCCGGCCCATCGTGGCACGGTCGCAGTGGCATCCACACACACATGACGAACACGCGTATCACGGACCCGGAGATCTTGGAGAAGCGCTACCCTGTCAAACTTCATGCGTTCCACCTCCGCGACGGATCCGGTGGCACGGGCAAGTTCCGCGGTGGCGAGGGCGTCATTCGTGAGCTCGAGTTCCTGCAGGCCATGACGGTCAGCATTCTCTCCGAGCGGCGCGCCTTCCGTCCGTACGGACTCGCTGGCGGTGGCGAGGGTGAGCGTGGCATGAACTTGCTCACGCGCAAGGACGGCCGCGTACTCAACCTCGGCGGCAAGAACACGGTCGATGTGCTCCCCAATGAAGTGCTCACGATCTGCACGCCCGGCGGCGGCGGCTATGGAAGTGCCTTGTAAGAGAAGCACGCAGGCCAGGTATGGTGACAGTGGTTGTGTGTGCATATGCATATATTGCTTTTTGTTGTTGTTTGTCTACACTTTCTGCACGGTCCGCCCTCCCGTTGTCTAATGCTCACCTTCCCTGGACGTCTGCGCGCGCTCATCACGCGTCTTCTTGACGGTCTCATACCGGTCCAGGTACTCGTCCAGCTCGTCGTCAAACGCCTTCTTCAGGCGCTCGTGACGCTCCTTGATGGCCTGCAGCTCGGCGCGGCGGCGCGTCTCGGCCTTGAGCTGCTCCTCCGACTTCTTGGGGCTCCTAGTGGGCTTGCTCTTGATCTTGGTCGCCGCGAACTGCTCGGCGCAGTACGAGCGGTGCGGACACTCGTTGCGGCGGTGGCCGACGTCACCGCAGTTGGAGCAGATCACCGGCAGCATGCAGTTGCGCGCGACGTGGCCCGGCTCGCCGCAGTTCTGGCACACGCGGTCGCGGTCGTACTCGCGCGCGAGCAGCTGCACGTACATCTTCTCCTTGGCTCGGCGCTCGTCCAGGTCGCGCAGCCCGTGCTCAAAGTCGATGTCGTCGGTGCTCGCGATGCGGCGGCGCACGCGTTCCTCCATACCCCAGCGGCGCGCAAAGTGGCTCTGGTGGTGGTGCTCGCGCGGCGCACGCGGCGCGTGCGCGCGGTGGTGGGAGTGCGACGCATGCGGCTTGCGGATCTCGCCCACGAACTCGGCGTGGCCGCCTTCGATCTCCTCGAGCGTCGCACCGAGCTTGTCGTCGTCATCTGCCTGCGCATCGTCGCGGTGCTCGTCCTGCATCTCTTCCGTAGCGTCCTCACGGTCCACCTCACCCATGACATCCTCCTCGACGCCCTCCGGCAAATCGTCCAATCCGACTTCGTCTCGGAATTTCTGCGAGTGCTGAAGCAGCCGCTCGAACGGACTCGCATCGCCATTGATGGGCACATCGTCCCAGTGTTCATCCTCGTCGCCGTGGTGGTCGCCGTTCAAGCCATTCACGCCGTTCAAACCCTTGCTGCTGAAGCCGCGAGCCGCGCTACGGCCGCACCATTGCGCCCCACGAGAGGCGCACACCAATGGCTGCTTGGAGGCCAATTGGACGCACGCCGCGATGCGTCCGTCGCGCACGAGACGCGCGAGAAGCTGCCGCATCGCCGCCATTCTTGCCGGCCGCTGATTGTGTTCGCGCTTCTGGTTGCACGGCAACAAAATGCGAGACGGAGTCGATTGGCCCACGCACGTCTCTCTTGGTGTTTGTATGCTCTCTTCTAGATCCGATTAAAACATGTCCCCGTTTAAAACATGCGTCGTGAGGGCTTGGCAAATTGATCCACCGTGGGCGGAAGGAAGCGAAAGCACCACGGGGAGGAGCGACACCTCCGAAGAAGACCTCCCTTGCGGCGCGTATTTGGCGAACTTCCAGGCATCCCCCAGCACCGACAAGCATCGCATCGCAATGGCCGTGATCCAGACGCGCAGCCTACCGGCGGACGTCGAGATCCGCGACGTGTGGGCCGAGAACTTGGACGAGACGATGCAGCTCATCCGCGAGGTCGTGGCCAAGGACATTTGCTACGTGGCCATGGACACCGAGTACCCGGGCGTCGTGGCGCGGCCCATCGGCTCGTTCACGACCTCGACGGACTACCAGTACCAGACGCTGCGCTGCAACGTGGACCTGCTGCGCCTGATCCAGCTGGGCATCTCGTTCTTCAACGAGGACGGGTCGTACATGGAGGGCGTGCCGGTCTTCCAGTTCAATTTCAAGTTCTCGCTGGGCGAGGACATGTACGCGCAGGACTCGATCGAGGTGCTCAAGCAGGCGGGCATCGACTTTGCCAAGCACGACGAGAAGGGCATCGAGGTCGCGCGCTTTGGCGAGCTGCTCGTGCCGTCCGGACTCGTGCTCGTGGACAACATCAAGTGGGTCTCGTTCCACGGCTCGTCCGACTTTGGGTATCTGCTCAAGGTGCTCACGTGCAGCCCCCTGCCGGCCGAGGAGGAGCAGTTCTTCGATCTGCTGCACACGTACTTCCCCACGACGTTCGACCTCAAGCAGGTCGCGCTCGACTTTGACAAGATGGGCGGCCTCAGCCGGTTAGCCGAGGACCTCCAGGTCGAGCGGATAGGCACGATGCACCAGGCCGGCTCGGACGCGCTGCTCACGGCCGCGACGTTCTTCAAGATGGTCGAGGTCTTTTTCGACGGCAAGGTCGAGAACGCCGCCAAGTACTCGGGCCATCTCTACGGGCTCGGCCAGAGCATGACCATGCTCGGCCAGTAACGGCGGCGACATGACGAGAAGAACAGAAAAGAAAAAAAGCGACGAGGGCACGAGACGCAGTGTGGGGGAGGTACTCCAGCGCCCTCATCAAACGGGCAGGGACACAATGGCGAACTGCCTTTTGCTTGTTTATGTGTGTCTGTCTATATCTATGGTATGGCAAGGCGGTAACCACCCAGCTAGTCCTGGTTCGAGAGGATAAAGGTCGCGACGTCGTCGAGCTCGCCGTTCTTGACGCTGCAGGCCGTGAACGTGACGGGACACGGCGCATCGACGCCAAACTCGAACGCGACGTCGTCGCGGCCGACGCGCGCGCCGCCCGCCGCGGGCTTGCGTGTCGCCTTGACGCGCGTGAGCTCGACCTCGAGCGCTTCGCGCACGGCGTCGACGGTGGCGACCTCGCTCTCGTCGAGGTCGGTCTTGTTGCAGGCGATGAGCATCTTGGGCGCCGCGTCGACGAACGAGACGTTGGAGAAGACCTCGAAGAGGTACTCGGCGGCCTTGCGGTTGGCCGCGGCGTTGGCCGCGTCCACGAGGAACACGACCGTGCCCGTGCGCGGAAAGTAGTTGGCAATACGCCTGTGCGAAATAACAAACGAGTCATTACGTGGACACTCGTCAACCGGAGCCGACATCGACTGGGGAATGGTACGCACTTGCGGAGACGCTCGTGGCCCGGGAAGTCAAAGACCGTGATGAACGCCTTGGCCTTGAGCGTGTTGAAGGTCTCGTGCATGGGGAACTTGGCGCCGAACTCCTCAGTGGACGGCGCGGTCTCCACGAACGCGCCCTCGCGCAGCTGCCGGAAGAGCGCGGTCTTGCCGGCGCCCTGCGCGCCCATGAGCAGCGTGATCTTCTTGGGCTTGTTGCTCTTGACGGCGTGTACCACGAGCAGCAGCAGCAGCACGGCGTACGCGGCGACCACGAGCGCGACCGCGACGAAGAGCTGCGTGGGGTACCCAAACGCCGTGCCAAAGTCGTCCGTGTTGACAAAGTACCGGATCGCGTCCATGGCGGAGGCCGATACAAGTAGATGGAGGAGGAAGAGGAGGCGGAGCGCAGGAGGAGGAAGCGGCGGATGCTGGAATGGGGAGAGGGACATCGCGATTCGCGAAGCTGATGAGGTGGGCAGCGCGGTTTCGACCAATTATATCGGAGACCGTGGGGGGATGGATGTGTGACATGTGACGGACGGCACCGCGGTACACTGTCGAGATTCGATTCGCTCACCACCAGAGAAGCCGCGAGCCACGTGGACAAGTTGCACACTCTCGTCCTTCCTCCCCCTCTTCAGAGGAGTCCTCTCGCCCCCCCCCCCCCCCCCC
>JAADVV010000411.1:0-16753 GCA_023335905.1 Pythium pyrilobum
GTGTTTTTGGCCCTACGCTACACGGACAGCAGCTTTCTCAAACACGCACCTTGACTGGGCCGCGAGCGCGTTCCGTGTACTCGCCCATCAGGTCGAAGAGATACGACTGGTAGTTGTGGTAGAAACGCTGTACAATCGGAATGCGACGAGAATCAAGGTGAGTTGGCACGTTCACACGACAACAACGAGTCAACACCTCTTCGCCAAACCTTGAACTCAACAGTCTGGACCGCATACGCGCCTTCTTCAGCGTGAGACTCGATCTCCAGGTGGCGTTCCACCTTCCGTGTCATATCCTCGTGTAAGTCCTTGAGCAGTGCGCGACACAGCTCGGAAGACATGGTGTTGTTCGCCTCTCGGATCTTGACGTACAGCGAGCTTATAAGGTCCTTGAACAGTTTCTGTTGGCATGCGCCACCAACGGAACAAACATTTGGTCAGCAGGGAGGGCCAAGCCTTAGCCACTCGATGATAATATCGTACCTGCAGTAACGTGTTCAGCTTTCCCGATCGGACAGGCATGGTGCGCAGATTCAGTTTGGCTGTACGCTTGGCGTCGACGTGGACACGCTCCAAGACATCCGACTCGCACGGCAACTCCACCTTGGGCAGTGGCGTTTTGGGTTTGAAGAGCGGGGTGTAGTCTTGGAGATCGCTCGTATCCACGATACTGCCGAGCTGCTCGGCCATGCGCGACTTGTACAACTTGATCGCGGACTCGACGATGTTGAGGCAGCAGTTGTGGATCACCTCCTTCCAGATGCGTCCTCGGAAAACCTACAACAAGAATACGCTCATCAGCTTCGGCTGTACGTGCGGCATAGAGACCTCGTCCAAACGAACCTGATAAATGTTGTCGTCGCGGTGTGCGAGCATCGACACGAGAATCGATCCAAAGAGCGGGCCGTTCAGCTGCACACCCTTGAGGTATCGATTGCGCCCAGATTCCATGAGCACGCGAAGTAGCTTCTCGAGTCGCTTCTCGTATGAACTGACGTCTGCCCGCGGTAGCGGTGTACACGTCTGCTCGGGGAATACATTGGTAAAGTGCTCAATAAACGCGCCGCTCTCCGGAGGCTGCGTGGCTAGCGCATTGCTGAGGTACGCCTGCTCGATCTCTTGTGTGTGTGGAGTCTTCTCGCCCAGGGATTCCTTGAGATCCCCAGAAGAAACATTCTGCAGCAGCCAAAGCAGCTTCGGGCCGTGGGGGAACACTGTACATTAATCGAACGGATTAGCATCCATAACCCACCCAATTCGACAGCATAAACGCCACGCACCGTAATTCGACTTGACGGCAGCGTTTTCTTCACCAGCAAGAAACATGAAGCTGGCGAGTGCGTCCGGTGTAAGAAGACCGTTCGTGTGGTGGATGACGACACTAACCCGGGTAGACACACAATACATGTTACGCCAAGCACGCAAAGGCGCCAAGTCGCGTGCATGCATATGTACCTGCTCAATCCCACGAGAATCGCGTACAGCAGTTTCTCGAGCTTCTGCTCATAGCCATCTTCCACGTCAGTATTGCCCTTGGTAATGGCGTCCATAAACAGCGAAGCGGTACCAAGTTGGAGCCAAAGCCTGGGCGATCGATGAACGCAATGTACTTGACATTTGAGTAGTTGGCGCGCTTCACGTAGAGCCATACGCCGCTACACCACAGCCAATCGAGTCCATGAGCATCGCCGTCCGCAGTACCATCATAGATAAAGGCGACGCACCTCGCTTCCTCCGACGTGGGCAGCTCCTGGATCTCGCTGGCCCTCGTGGGCTCGGCATTCGGGTTCTCTCGCGCAACAAGGTCTCTCACGCAGCTCGTCTTGCCACTTCCCTGCTCCCACCATGAAACACGCCCAAACAGAATTAGTCAGACGAACTGATGTCAAGTCGTGGCGCCATATCTCAGACCTTGGCGCCGTGGAAGCTCACGACCGTGAGCGGCTCGGCGAGCTTCTGGAGGAACGTGATGGCCTCCTTGTCGATCTGGACCTGGATATCGTCCGCCGCAAAGTCCACGCGCAGCAGCCTCCCGGCGAAAAGCAGGTCGGGCGCCTCGCGCCGCGTCTCCGCCATGGCGCGTCCGGCTTCTTCTTCGTCGCCTCGGGCTTCTTCCACGGCAAATCAGACCGGAGACACCACGCCACCTTTTCGAACCCAGTGGGGACTCGCTTATGAACCTGGTTACACTAGGTTTTCCTAGTGAAGGTTACCAATGCAATGTTGTGACCGGATGCGAACTTAGTGCGAACCGAACCTACAGGAGATTGAAGTTGACGAGTCGCGAATCTGCCGACGGATCGCTCGCTGGACCCCAGCGGAGATGCGGCGGATACAGGACGCGGCGTACGTCCAAGACAGGTACTCGGAGATCGAGACATACCGCAGGAGACAACGGTCCCCACAGGTAGGTGCTATGGATGTGAAGGACGAAGACGGGGACGCGCTTGCGCGCGTTCAGGTGCTGAATGAGGCGTGGCCGGCGTCTTCCACCGAGAAGGAAGTGGCTGTCGTGGGAGAAATCCTGCACGAGCTCGCCCAGCAAATGCGTGAGAAGCTTGAAGATGTAGAGGATCGGCCAGATATGGACCAAGAAGCCGGCGCTGCGGCGCGAGAGCCGCTTGTGAGTGCAGTAGCGCACGACTCGAAGGAACCCCCGCGCTTGGGCGGACTGCCCGAACCGGCGCAGTTCGGTCTCAAGGTGTTCTTTCGCGTGTGTGCTTCGCTTCGAAACACCCTCACTGGAGGTTCTGCGACCAGCGCGCGTATGCTCTCGTTGGTTGCAGCAAAGATCCCGACGATGCTGGAAAAGCTCCCGCCGATGGCGCTGTCGCCCGGCGTGACGATGGAGGCGGAAGCGTCGGCGGGCAACCCCACCCAGACGACGCGAAGTGTATTTGAAGAACTGCTAAGCATTTTCGGCTCGATTCTGGACGCGGACCAGGTGTCTAACGGCTGTGAGGAGGCAAAACGCGTGCCTCTCAACGAAGGCGATCGAGCCAGCATTCTCATGGCGTACGTCGCCTTGAGTCTCAAGTGGGGGCGGCTCCGATACCTGCTACACACAGAGCTGCTCCTCATGAAGTATCCGCACGCGTTAGCGTCCATACACATCCATCAACTGTCCAGATTCATTGACGAACTTGCTCAGGCCAAGCCTGAGGTGCCCGTGCGGCAAATCCTCCACGAGGAGACGGCAGCGACAGGATTCCTCGTCAGCTTCGGCAAGGGAGACCACGGGAAATTGGGCCATGGGCAGTGCACCCACGCGACGTGCTCAGATGGAAACTGCACGGAGAACAAGAATGTACCGACGGTGATTAGCTCGATCAAGGACGTGCGCTTCGTCAAGATCGACTCGCTCTCCACCCACAGCATCGCCATCACGGCAAAGGGAGAGGTGCTGGCTTGGGGGAATGGCGACAAATACCGTCTCGGACACGGCACGACAGCAAAAGAGTACGCGCCTCGCATAATCGATTCGCTGAGTCTGAAGGGAAAAGTGCTGGACGTCGCATGTGGGCTCGGCCACACGATAGCGTTGCTACACAATGGCGAGATTTTCGCTTGGGGCAACGGCTCCAACGGACGGCTCGGCCTAGGAGACACTAACGACCGCGCGAATCCGACAAAGATCCCCGTCAGTGAGGATGGCAAGAATCTTCCAGTCGGCGGAACATCTTCCGTCACGTTTCGGTCTGTCGTGTGCGGTGCGTCCCACTCACTTGCGCTCACAATCGATGGGAGAATTTTCACGTGGGGCAAGAACAATCAGGGGCAATGTGGCCATGGCCACACAAACGATCAACTCAGAGCTGCAGAAGTGAGGAGCTTCCGAGATGATCTCGGTGAACGGATCACCCAGGCGGCAGGAGGGTGGGAGCATACTCTCTTTTGCAGCACGTCGGGGCGAGTCTATTCATGCGGGTGCGGATACAAAGATAGTCGGCGTACAGGGATTCCGCCAGTGCTCGGCCACGGTGACTGTGAGAAGCGCCTGCGACCGACTGCCCTTCAGACGTTTGTAGATGCGAGCGAAGAGATCGTTCGTGTATCTTGTGGTTGGGATCACTCACTTGCAGTCTCTTCGCAAGGATCACTGTACACGTGGGGATCGGGCACCAATGGCAAGTTGGGCCACGGAGACGAAGAGAACTGCGAAGTCCCGACACTGGTTCGAGCACTCGCGGGGAAGGTTGTCAAGGACGCGAAGGCAGGGTGCGAGCACACCGTGGCACTCACAGACGAACATGAATTGTGGACGTTTGGCCAAGGTGACAGCGGACGTCTTGGACTTGGTGACACACTCACGCGCAAGGTTCCAACTCTGGTCGATTTTTTTTCCCACAGTGGGCTGCGACCCGTCGCCGTAGCTGTTGGTGACAAGTACAACCTGGTTCTCGCCGAAGAAGCTACCGCTTTGAGCCTCTCCAGTAGCCAAGACTCTCCAGCCAAGCGTGGACTAACCGGTATCGATAAGCTACTATCGAGTCGAGCGCGGCGGCCAAAGCATTCAGCAAACGCCGCCACAGAAGTTGTCACCGCGAGGGATCTGTCACACTGGCTACTTGGGCACGATGCGCTCGATTGCGAGAGCGAATTACAACAGAAGGAGGTCGGTTCTCCAACGCAGATGACGCTGTTGGACACTATCGTTGGCCACGTCGCTCGACTCGCGACCGGGTATCTCTCAACCGCACTCCGTGGTGACCAGCTACAATCTTCACACTTGGTCATGATCGGGGGATCGCTGCCTTACGGTGTGGACTCGTCGCCGACCACGCTCACCAAGATCGTCGAACTGATTCGATTGTCCCAAGACAAGGCAGCAAAATCGCTGCATCAACTGAGTGTTGAGCGGTATTTGAGGATCATTCTCGCGTCGCTACGACTTGCCGTCGTCACAATCAGGATATGGAGTGGCCAAGCACGGTCGATAATTTCTTCGTTAGAGCACATGGCTGAAGGCAATCCCGTTCATCAGCTTCACGAGATTGTGAATGGATTGCATCCGCTGGGAGCGCAAAAAGACGAAGCTGTCATTCGAAACGGTGCATTAGCTCAACTCGCAGACGCAATTGAGGATGAGGTCGCACTGGTTCTGAAGGTGGGCAAAGCTGGCACAGACATTTCATCACGTCGAGTCACTTGGCTGTAGTCCAGACTGACATCTTCTCCACTGCAGATTGGTTTCTCTTTGTTTTATCCGTCGGCGACGCACCGGTTGCAGCTGCTTTGGGAGTTGGGTATACCAAACGAGAATGCGAAGACCCCGGTGTCGCCTCGGACAAATGTACTAGCCGCTTCACTGTGTCAGGTACGGTAGGGTTTATCCGCCACAGGAAGTCGTTTGCTGACGCGTACTACTTCATACGCGATAGGTTACTACAATGGGCGGCGTTGTTTCGAACTTCTTCAAGCAATCCAGAAAACACGTTTGCATTTCAGGCTTTCGCGGCGAAAATTCTGGTGCACTCGTAGCCACCAAGTCCATCCAACCCAATGATGCCCGTTCACTACTGCAGTACGCGTTGCGTTTAATGCGTAGTTGCTCCAGCAAAGCGAACAAGCGACTTGATGAGCCAGCAGAAACTCCCGACCCACGTGCTCCCATCGAGCAGCAACTTCTTGGTGCCATCCAAGAACAGTGGTTTGCTCTGAGCGCGATCCAGTCCAGTCCCGAAGGTCAAGACGACTCAATGCATTTCGGTGCCTGCAATTGTTCGACTGAAGGTCTTCTTACGTTTCTGGAGGCGCTGCTCGATGAAGCGCTCGGAGTACTGAAAAAGCTCCACAAACTTACCTGTCAAAGCGATGAAGTCACCTCCAACCGCCTACACGGCAGCTTCGTCGACGCGGAGCTGGTCCAAGCAATCCAGGCGACGCATGCTATTGTATGGTCGAGCAACATCACTACGGTCAGAAGAAATAATGCGTTTTCTGAGCGCTTGCTTCCTCAGGTCGAGCTGATGCTGACGGTTGTGGACGAAATCGCATGGAAGACTCAAGCAAGTTATCCGAAGGACTCTTGTGATTCAAATGAACCCAGTGAGGCAGGAGGCAAGTGGCTAGTCAAGCTCGGCGGCGCCTGCGGTTTGCTGTTTGGCCAGCTCGCTGGCTGCCGAGTAGCTCCAAGTTGTTCGCGTATTGGTCCTGGCTCGGAGATGAGAGACCTCGTGCTGGAACTACTGGGAGGCGATGCCGTATTGAGTACCGATCAGTCCGCTAGAAGCCCGCCCGTGGCGTATGATTCCCCCGACAATCAGCACGGTGGTGAGGAGCCAGCAGAAGACAGTCTCACGATGAGGCAGAACCATCGAGACTTCTTGTGTCGATGTCTGAAGCGGGATGACCAGTCGCTTGAAATTCTTTACCAACTCGACACTGACTTAGCTTCGGCACATCCGATCATCGACCCAGTGGCACTCGATGTACTACGAGCAGGGCTCGTCGCCATTGCATGGCTGGCCGACGTGACTCAAGATCTGAAAGAATCTGCCGGAGAGCAAGTGTCTCGTGATGCCAAGTCTGCACAGTGGAACTTTGCTGTTGAAGCATACACGCACTTCAGAACCCACCTCCAGGCGAACAGTGATGCAGCCTTGAGAGGGTTATTTGCCGCCGATCGCGTCAAGCTTCTTCTCCGACTACACCACCCAACCACCGGCATCAACATCACAAACACACCGCTTCACGAGTGGACGAGCAAGCTTTTTGCGTTCTTGGTCGACACTCAAGTTAATCTTCGAGAGGTGGAGACCGCTCTTGAGCTTCAGAGTGACCCAAGCCACCGTATTCAGGATGGGCTCACTGCGCTCAGTGACATGCTTCGGCAACTGAATTCACCGGTGTTTAAGTGTATCATCCTGACGAAGCTATCGCAGGTAACCAGTATGCTGTCAAGACAAGCCACGCCGTCTCAGCGGTCCGCTTTCTCTGCCGACGTCAAGATACAGCAAGCGATAGCGTCGATGTGCGAACAGATCACAGAGGCGGCAGGATCCAGTCACTCATCAATCCAAGCGAAGGCCTACGCGCTGGGTGCTTGGATGTGGGTGTTGCGAAGCGGTTTCGTTCCAGAAGCCAGCTTACCCCGTCTAGTTGGCGATTGCGGGCTCATCTTGTGCGTAGGTGAAGTTCTCATGCGAGAGCCAGCATCTCCCGAAGCGAGCACGCGTTTCACTTGCCCTCCAAGCTCAACCGTGGCACAGGAGGACTCCAATCGCCTGCGACCCCACCAGGCGTCAGTCAGATTGCGTCCTGTGGAGGCATTACTAGCCTTTGGCCACGCTGACAACACACTTCGCACCGTGGCATACGAGGTTTGGTCCGCGGCAGCAATTCTTCTTTGTTCGAATTTCCTCGCCGACGCACAGGGGGACAAAGATCATCCGCTGCTCCGTGCTTCGCGTCGTGATGCTTCTCTCCTGCCGACAAAAGAAACCCCAACTCGTCCGACATCATCGTCTCCACGTCGCAGGCAAACCTTGCCGAAGCGAGTACTTGCTGCTATCTCGGTACCAGACTCGACAAGTCTCGCGTTCGAATACCTGCTGGCTCTCCTCCGGAAGACGAGCACTACACTGAAGCACATCGATGAGCTCATCTCACCTTTTATATCATCTCGGACGAACAGTGCTGGCTCGTTGAACCATCCCCCCTGCGCTGCGTTTCTTTTGGCGAGTCCGATTGCGGTATCGAGCACTCGAGGTCACATCACCAAGACACTTCGATTACCGCACCAATCCACTACCATCCCACTGGCGAAGCCTTTGCTAATGGCGGCAGTCTCGTTTTGGCTCTACTTCAGTGAGACGTCTGGGCACCGAGAAAGCCCCAGCGGCCCAACAGCGTTGATTGCGATTGGCGAAACGAGTGATCGACTGCAAGAGACCTCCACGGCTGCGAACGGAAGCCAATCACTTGAGCTGCAGATCGACGACGATATACGATTGATGGCACTGATGGTGGAATCCAATAGGCGACGGTGGTTGGTAGTGGCGATCAGTCACCATCCACGGGCTGAGGCTTTTGGAGATGATGCGAGACAATCGCCAGTGTGGAAGTCTTTCGTTTGCGAAACCTCCATCGAGCCTGGATGCTGGACGAACGTCGTGATTTCAGCTTCCAGCGCGTTGAATCCACTGGTCTACGTGAACGGCAAACTCCAACAATTCAGTCGCGTATTCGATACGACGTTTACTCGAACTGGAATGTCAACCGAGTCCTTCGCGCCACTCACGTCACGGCTTCAGCTTGTCGCAGGTGGAACGATTGCAGATACGTTGGTCCAGCAACTCGGACTCATTAGCCTCTTACCACCTCGGGGAGAGCACGACTCTGAACCCACTCCATCGCCGTCTCAGGATTCGAAAGAGATTGTGATCGATGACATTTGGGTCTTTGATCACACGTTGGACACGCCCACGGTCCAAGCGATCTTCTCTCAAGGTCCGACGGTACTGCAGCTGAAGGAAGAGGCTCTCGCCAAACGGCAGTGCATCGACCTTCTTGGCCTCCTCCGCCGCCTACTGCAGATCAGCCCAATGCCAGCGTCGGTACCGCCGAACAACTACGAACCCAACAGTCCGTTCGGCATGATCTCCACTACGGACGTGATCATCCATGTCCTCGATCACTTCTTCCGGCGCAACGCTTGCCACGCTGCTCTCCTTGCTGTGGAAGTCCTGAAACAAGTTCTGCCGGGATCCGACTTTGCTGAGCCGTCACGTGGTGTGCTCGCTCAGCTAACAGGATACTTGCTACCACCACTGTCTGTCTCGGTGGAACTTCGTCGAGAGATACCCAAGCTGTACGCATCCGGAGCCCGAGTTGGCGTCCAATCTGCAGTCGTCACCACGTCTCAAGCAGCGACGGCAGCGCTTCTTCGACAGCAAGGATTCCTCGACGTGGCGAAAATGGCAGGATCGGATATAGCGAAAGCGGCGCCCGGCCATGACTCGGTCTCGCTCGGTCATTCCGTTTTCTGCGCCTCAATCGTTCAACTGCTGCAGACGTTGAGATGTTCGCCTGCGTGGAGTTCGGTGTGCCTGGAATTCGTCAATAAGGCCACTACTGTGGCACTCGCGGTTGGTCAAATGAGCACGGTTGCCGAAGGTGAGCTACTCGCTGCGACTTCAGCGATAACCATTGTGGCGGGGTACAGTGAGATATTCATCAACGAACAAGCACTCGCATTTTCCACGTGCAAACATAGTCGCTACCAGGCAAGCTCAAGCCTTTCTCTCCAGCGTCCTTGGGCGAGCTGCGGCTCTCATCAGGACTTCGTGCGAGACGACGAGGTGTGGAGCTCGTGCTGCACAACGTTCGATGCGGATTTGCTGAACGCTGCATTTGTGTTGGGGCCCCAACGAGGTGCTACCGACGACAGCGTGAACATTTCTCGAGATGAAGACGTACGGATACTGCGCCAAATTCGTGTACAGTCGCTGTTGGCTCGCTCCGTGGCGAGTCAGTTCGTGTGTGCGCACTCGAGCACTCGCGATCGTGATTCATGGAAGCGTCGCATTCTGCTCAACGCCACTGCGGTGGATGCTCTGCTGGCTGCATCTGTTGTCAGACTCAAAAAGATGGTTTATTCGAGGCTCGGCTCGAGTAGAACAAAAGCGTGTCGACTGTCGTCCGTGCGGCTTCTGCTGGACTACGTCTCCCGCCCCAAATCTGTCGGCTGTGGTCTCTTCGTGGAGGATGAGCTGGAAGCTCTCACGTGGGAACTGTGGACTAGATTCGAGACCCAGCGCCAAGCTTGGTCGCAGCATAACGGAACTAATCGTGACTGGCGATCGCCAGCGCCGAAGCCCTCGCCATTGGAATCACTCGGTGGCGACGTCGAAATCCACGGACTCGATGTGCGCGCGATCCAGCACTTCCCAACGGTTCGCCTGGGGCGGTGCACGATCACGGCCAATTCCGGGTTGTGGTACTACGAGGCGCAGGTTCTCACGGGTGGGCTGATGCAGATCGGGTACGTTGACGACGAATTTGTGCCTGACACCGTACAAGGCCAAGGCGTCGGTGACCACACGAACAGTTGGGCATTCGACGGATTCCGCCGCAAGAAGTGGAACTTCCACTCGTCCGAGTACGGCGAAGCGTGGCAAGCCGGGGACACGGTCGGCGTTCTGCTGGACACGGACCGGATGGAGCTGAGCTACTTTTTGAACGGGAGATTCCTCGGCGCTGCTTTTTCAAACATGCCGCTGACTGCATCGACAATGCTGCATCCCGCTGTATCGCTGAACGGCGACCAACAAGTGCGACTCAAACTCGGTGGTCGCAGCGAGGCCGTCCTCTCTTCTCTGCAGATGCCCGTGCTGGAATCCCCTTTGGATCAACAGCGGTTAAAGCCAGTGGCTGACGCGATCGATGAACAGACTTTCGGGTTGGCCACAGAAGAACACGACGTTGATGACGATCAGTTATCAGCAGTCTCGCTTGCTGATGAAGACGACGGTAGTGAACAAGGAGGTTACGAGTATGGTGAGGAAAGCCACGATGAAGCGACTGTGTTCACACCAGTGACGCCGCCTCGCGCAGGCCTCAGCGTCTACCACCCTTTGCGACTCAGCGATGACAGTGTCCACTCTCCGGCGAACCTTCCGGGGACTTCTCATGATTCCGACAGCGAGCTCGTCTTCTCGTCAGCTTCGGTGGGCCTCAGTGTGGCAAGAAGAGAGCTAGATCGCGAAGGCGACTTGGACGCCGATCGAGAAGATCCAGACTCCGTGCATTTCGAGACATCACAAAAGACGGAACTAGTCCAAAGCCTCCTTGCGCTCGGCTTCCCTAGCAACTGGGCGACTCGCTGTGCACAGGAAACCTCCTTCACAGCGAACGACGCAGGCGCAGTCACGTGGATCCTAGAGCAAATGGAGAGCGAGGCCGTGTCGTCTGTGGCCGCTTCTCTCGCTCGCCACCATGACAGTGAAGACGAGCTCCCAGGCGACTCTAACGAACCGCATCCAACCATTCCACGACGGGCTCTAGACGACTTGTCGTTGATGTCGCTAACTAGTGAGTCCATCGGTCTCGCGGGAAGGCGAGCGTGGCAACTATCGCTAAGCCCTTTGCGAGACGGGCGGCCGCAAACGGAACAGCACGTGCGAAGTCGGACGTTCGACTTCACGTCCGAGAAGCCATCACTGCGGCAAGCGTCGCCATACCGAGAAAGCTCGACGTCCACGAATCCGTTCCTCGTTGCTGAACTGGAAGCGGAGGATGACGACGAGTTGGAAGACACTGTGGGTCCCGATCGACCAATAGCGTCTCAAGGCTGTGTAGGCGTTTACGCTACGGGCACAACTCTGCGTGACCAGTTCTACACGAGTGAAGGAAAGGCCTACCAGCATGAGGATGAAACCAGAAAAGACAAGGAGAATGGTTCTCCTCCCGTCGAACAGATTCACTCCACCGACCAAGATTGGCTGCCTGCGTGCGTCGTCTCCCACTCCATCCTGACTCTCGCCTACGTTCGCCTCGCGACACAGTCACTTCTCTTCGATCCATCAAGCGATACCAGCCTTGTGTACCCCGTCGTCGTGAGGTGGGCTAGCCAGTCGCATGGAGGCTTATTCGACTTTCTTCGCGTACAACTGAATGTGAACGGCAACGAACTGCCAACAATCGCATCGCGCGTCGGGTCCGTCGCCCGCGAGAAAAACCTTTGGGACTCGATGGTACGCCATCTGCGGCTTGAGATCGCAACTGTAGCAACACAACACCCGGCGGAAATGCCTTTGCTTGTTGCGGTCGCCAACAAGATTCGATCGCGAATCAGTAAAGGCGTGCGTGAGTGTGCCCGCGTGAAAGCTGAATTCGCGTCTCACGGAACGATGTCGAGTACGACTTTGGTTGTCGCTGCGATGCACGCCCGCTGGACGGGCTGGCTCTTCGGGGTGTCGTACGAAGCGTTGCGATCACAAGAGAGCAATCCCCAACTGCAGTCGGCGATAGCGTCGCTGCTCGGCGCGTCGGTCGCATCCGACCTCATCAAGCTCGCTGCGATGGGGCCAGGCGTGTGTCTGCCCTGGCGGAACGCAGCGCTGTCGATGGTCAAGCTTGGGCTGCGTCTTCAAGTCCCTTCACTGTCTTCCGTGGTTTCTATTCGAGATCTCTTTGATCTCCTAGCCTGCGAACTGCGCAAGGAATCACCGCAATGCATCTCTTTCAGCCAGGCTGCCCATACGCTGTGGGAGATCGCGTTGCTCCACGTCCCCCGCCCACCACACCAATCACCCCGTGTGCGACCAGCCGAGTCGAATTCACTTCTGAGGGTCGACCAAATCGCGACCACGCACGCGACGATCGCGTGGGATGTTCCACAGGAAAAGTTGAACCCTCATGCCGACGCTGAAGCTGACCCAGGCTGCGCTTCTGACCCAGTTCTGCTGGCAAATTGCGTGCTCTCACTCGATGTCATCGAGATGCCCGACCGGTTCGCAGCTGCCGATGTTAAATCCTCACCAGTCATGACGCTGGGTGGTCGACTACCGCACTCGCTACCTCGTAAGGGCACGTTTGTGCTGCGCCATTTGGCAGCCGATACGGACTACATCGTACGCCTAATGAAGTCGACCACCACCGTCGTTGTGCAGGCCGGGGACGGCGACGACACACCGCGCGACCTCACCGAGTCGGTCATCGTTAGGGAAATCTCGATGCAAACGCCGCCCGAGCCCATCTTCGAGCTTGATAGCGAGGCCATGGGCTCGAATCTGGTCCTGTCGAATCGGAGCCGATCGGTGAAGAACCTCGTCAACAAGAAGTGGCACACGGTACGCGCGAGCGTCGGCTTCGAAGACGGACTCCACCACTGGCACGTGCGCATCGACACGTGTGTCTCCAAGAACATCTTCATTGGGGTCTGCACGGCCGACGCGAGCCTCGAGAACTATGTCGGCAGCGACGCATTCGGGTACGGTTTCCTCGCGAACAAAGCCGTATGGCACAACAAGAGCAAGCTTCACACTTACGGCGAAATCTTCAAGCAAGGTGATCTGCTGCAAGTGACACTGGACTGCAACGCGCGTACGCTATCGTACAGTCGCAACGGCGAATTCCTCGGTGTCGCCGCTACGAACCTACACGTCAGCAACAACGGGATTAGTGACACCTCAGGGGGCTCGAGTGGATCGGCGTATAAGTGGTTTCCCGCCTTTTCGCTGTACAACAAGGACGACCAGCTCACGCTGATCGTTCCATCACAAGCGTTATCGACGTTGGCTTCGTCCATCTCCGCTGTCTCGCAGCATGCGTCAGTCTTGCAGTTGGTCGACTCGACTCGATTCGTGGTCGACTATTTCGCGTACCTGCACTCAGATACCAGCATCACAACTATGCCGACAGCACTGCAAGGAGATGTCTACGATACGTGCGTGAAGTGGAAACGTGGGGAGATCAGCTGGCGCGAATTAGTTCTTTGCGACGTGGTCGAAATTGATTCGAGCCGAGCCGTAGCTCTCTCCGCTTTTGGTCTCGCGAGCGGAGACTCGGTCTTCACGAGCCGCGGCCACTGCATCGTGCTCGGAGTCTACAACCACGAGCTATGGTTTGAAGTTTCAGACACTAGCGAGCTTCCGTCGAGTCGTAAGGCTGCGAATCTCGGCAGCTGGAGCACGGCGACCTGCCGAGCGATGCTAGCGAACCCAGATGAGTACCCCATCCACCGAAAGAGGCACCACTGTGAAGACGATTTAGTAACTGTGGGAGCGTCAGCTCCAGACGCTAGCACGG
Organism: Pythium pyrilobum; assembly: GCA_023335905.1. NCBI lineage: Eukaryota > Oomycota > Peronosporomycetes > Pythiales > Pythiaceae > Pythium > Pythium pyrilobum. The sequence continues at coordinate 13,753 of JAADVV010000411.1, forward strand.
ACGGTGATTTTGAAACCCCAACGTTCCAGCTTTCTCCGGTCACGTTGCAGCATTTCATGGACGGGCATCAGCAACTCGCACGCGCGTCAGGACTCGACTCGGATCTAATGCGCTTGGTAGACGCGTTGGTTTCGCACCGAGGACTTCGTTCGCCGTACCAGCTCACTCATGCCGACTTGTCCAGCGCGTTCGTACTTCACGACGCCGTCGAGACGCTCCATACCAAGTTCAGCAACGAGCCACTAATCGCACCAGACGCCCTGTTGATGCGAATGGCCTTCCTCTTCGTATTGAACCGTCACGTCTATCGTGCCATCCGGTTCTTTCTAGTGAGCGAAGCGACGCACCACTGGGAGCTAGCACTTCACTACGCCCACGAAGGATGCGCTAACTCGGAGCAGCCAAAGCCGCGGCAAGGACGAACAAAGTTACTCGCCATGGCGGCGAGGCTCGCCGCCCATGTTGCTATCCCCACAGATCTCGCCGTGCTCGATGAATCATCCCGGGTGACATCATTCCGTCAACAAGAGCTGCTGTTTTTCTTGCGTGAACACTTGTTCGAAGCCCAGCGTGACCGGCTCATCAAGGAGGCCCTGCGCCGCACAGCCACGCCGACCACCTCACCATCGACAAGCGACGCCAAGGCGACAGATCTAGGAACTGCGGACGACGCGGCGTCGCATGAACCGAAAAACATGGCCTGCGTCAAGGTGCTGCGACACCCCGCTGGGCCGGCAATCCCGTTTTGGCAATACCGACTGGAGTCGGAAACGCCTGCTGGACCGTGGCTCGTTCCTTCTCCGGGAGACGCTCGGAATCAAACACTCTTCGCTCAGATGTCGACGTTCCTTGCCAGCGTAGACCCGCGAGATTGCCAGCGCGAGTTTTTGTCACCAACAGACACGCTTGAGGTATTTCGCACGTTCCACGTGGAGTACACGCATACTAACGATGTGTCGCCCATCGATCCACACTGCCATGAAGACCCAGAGCCATTGCATATAGACTTCACGACCCAGTATCTCAGGCTATGGGAAAGCATCTTCACGGAGATCCAGTCACCTCGCTTCCCCCTCTTGGTCCCAGACGAATCACGCTCGGCTGCTTCGACTTTGGTGCTCGACGTGAATGCGCAGCTTCTGCTACCAGAGGTTGGTGGCCTCTGCGGCATCCGTGGAGACCAGGCGCGTCAATGGTTCTTCCATCTCGGGCAACTTCTTGGGATTGTGTGGCGTGCCCGCATCCTCGTACCGCTCGAATTCGTCTCGTCCAAATTCTGGGAGGATCTCCACGAAGAAGATGTCGCAGCGTGCAGCTCAACAGACCGAGCCGTTTCCGCTCGAGCCGCGACGATTCGAGCCGTGCGCGACGGCCTCTGCGCTGTCGTGCCGTGGGAGTGTGTGGTCCTCTCGTCACCGCAATCGTTGCGCAGTCTCTTGTCAGACGCTGACGTGTTCTTTATCGACACGCTGTGCGAGCGAGCCGTCTTCGACCGCCTCTTGCCGTCGCATCGCTCGTTCTGGGCCGTCGTGCGAGGCTTTACGAGCCTCGAGCGGCGTCTACTGCTGCAATTCCTGACTGGTAAATCGTCAAGCGCTGTGATTCCGTTCACGAGTTTTAGAGACCCCATCGAGCAATGGAGGCAGCTCATTCTCCCCACCGCCCACGCCAGTACGAGTTCGCTCATGCTCGAGATTGTGGGGCCCCTCGCAGATGCGCAGGACCACCCGGACGCGTGCTTCCCCGTCGTGCTGCTCGTCGGCGCCTCCACGAGCCGCCTCCACCTACCCGAGTACTCGAGCGCGAGTGTGCTTCGCGAGAAACTCGTGCTCGCCATGAGCACTCCGGCCCCGCTGTGAATACCAGGACAGTAAGTAGGACGATACTACGCAGCAAGCGATTCCAGTATTTTAATATTAAGATACTACTACGTAGAACGTGCAGTTAGTAGTATGGCGCGGACTAAAGTTTGTGCCAACGTCTAAAGTTCTTGTCGTGCCGTAATTGAGTTGCACGAAAAACAATACCGGTAGTATACCGGTATAATGTTATGCTATACCTCATGCGGTCGTGCCAGTCGACTGGTATGTCGAGGCCACGCCACCTGGCCGTTGCGTCGGCGGCCGCTGCCTGCGGTCTCCACGCTGCGGACTGCCCTCCTGCATGGGCTCGATGGGCTCGTCGTCATCCACCGACAGCGTGCGCTGTCGCCGCGAGCTAGGCGCGCTGAGCACTCCGCCGTGGCGCTTGTCCTGCAGCACGAGCGCGAGGCTCAGCACGAACGTCATGATAGCCATGCCCCACAGCATGAACATGCCAGCGTCGTAGCTTCCTGTCTGGTCGCGCAGGTAGCCGATCAGCACGTTACCGAATGAGGCGCCGACGGCGTTGGTGACGCCGACAATACCGAACGCCGCACCGAATCGATCGCGACCGACCGTTCTCGGCACCGCGGCCACCAGGATTGTTGGTGTGAACGAGAGACAGATCGAGATGAGCAGCATCGACACGACGGGCGTCACCTCCGTGAAGATCATCAGTCCGTACGCGAGAATGGAGAGCAACGCTGACGTGACGATCCAATACGTGTGGCCGCCGCACTTGTCGATCAGCAGCCCAATCAGCGGCGCGAACACGACGAACGAGTGGGACGCAGCACTCACAACGCCCGACTTGACCACCGAGTAGCCGTACCGTTCGCTCAAAAAGCTGCTCGAGACGTTCTGGAAGAGGTGGAACACGGAGATGAACACGACATGGAGAATCGCGACGATCCAGAACACGGAGGAAAAGCCGCGCACCGACCCACACGATGCTTGCTTGCGGTCCGCCATCGCCGTGCTCATTGCCTCACGGCGCGTGCCGTCGGCGTACTCCTTGAGCCAGCCGAGCCCCTCGTCCAGCGGCTCGTCGTTGCGCACGCGGTCCTTCACGAGCCGCTGCAGACGCGACGTGTACTTGCACACCACAAAGCCCACGACCACCGACGCCACGCACACCA
>JAADVV010000412.1:0-16700 GCA_023335905.1 Pythium pyrilobum
CTCTTCAACAACCCCCACGAAGTTCGTCCCCCTGGCTTCTCCGCATTTGCAACGCGGGATCCCAGAGCACTTGGGCAAGAACAAGTACAAGACCAAAGAACTGGGGCGCCGCCGACGCGTGAGTGTATCATTCGCTGATCCACACGGTCTGTGGCGTTGTCTGTGGCAGTGATCGAGTTTCAGGCCGATCGCTCTACCACACACCGGTGCACCGATGGAGATGCACCTGTGACTTACAATGAGTCTCATTGTTGTCAAAATTAGAAAAAGCGGCTTCTTACAAAAGTCTTACCAAAGGCACAGTCCCACATTGAGAGCGTGCACTTTCGACAAACGCTGAGGGGTTCTAATTTTGACAACAGTGGTATTTTGTCGACAAAAGCGGTGGCTTTCCTGAAGTTTCGACAATAGTGGAAAAAGGGGTCACATTTTGCAACAAGGCCACGAACGAGTACAAACAAATGGCGTTCTCACCCAACAACCGCCGTTGATCGCGGTGGGGCGTTAGGCGCCCGCTCCGCTAGAGCGCTCCTTAGTCGAACCTCCGCTTCGCTTCGGTGGCTCCGAATTAGATGGATCTTCCTTGTTGGTGCACATATTCCGCGCTACGCGCCGCGCTCCCGACCTTCGCTTCGCTCAGGTGGGGCTCCGCTCTCTAAGCGCTCTTTGTGCGACGTTGTGAGTATTGTCGAATAGCGAGTAATTCTCGTACATTTGTCCAGACTTCAGGAAAGCCACCACTTTTGTCGAAATTAGTAAACAACCACTATTGTCAAAAGTCCGCCTCTGGTGTGGTGTCCTGAGATAACCTGATGTCTTCTGAACAACTCTGTGCCAGCATGTCCATCGAGCCGTGGATGCACAACGCACGGATCGAGGTCTACTTGCTGTACAGTATGTGCACGAACCAAGCAATTCGCAAGCTGGTGACTGTGGGTTATTTTTCAGTTGGAGTCTCCTGATACTGTGCATATTGTGCCTTGCAGCCCTTTTGTCGTTAGTGATCTATTTTGGTCCGATCCAGCCTCTGACCCTCTTAAAAGAGATCAGATCTACCATGTGATTCTCCAGCCCTCGCTTGCGTCTAATCAGAGTTGCTTCGATCTCCCCATTATGGGCCAGCGCGAGCTCCGTTTGTCGTTTTGAAAACGACAAACGGAGCACTATCTAATAACTAGGAGCACGCCATTTCGCAGAACCACGTCCTCAGACTTCCGCTGGCGCGCCATCCTGCTCCTCCACGTCTATGGTGTTCATTCCGCGTAGGTGACGGTACGTGCGCTTCAAGCGGTTTGGTGTCGTTAGAGAGAATCGCCCGAACGACTGAACCGGATTGACTCCGAACTGTTGGTCCGAACCAGACAGATGTAGCTAAATACATAGTGGCCCTCCAGATCCGATCTAACCTTCGATCTACCTTGGCCCTCCGATCTACCGTCCGATCTAAATCTAGTTCTTCGATCCGTTGCCTTGATGTATGGTCCAGATCTGAGCGGCATTATCAAGTGGACACAAACTGTCTTCCTCAAGCGTCCACACTGTAAACAGCTTCAGAACTGTCTTCGCCAAGGGCACCCTCCTGTAAATTACCCGCGGGTTGTGTGTCCTCTGACAACAATCGGCAATTGCCAACCGAACAGAGTGCGCGCGCATAGGTCAGCAACGGAATCGACAGAATGGTTTTGATTATACGTGTATTTCTTTCTCTTTTCGGTTTGGAGATTCGAGGAGCTAATGCACCTGAACGTGTGGTGTATGCAAGAGGAAGTGAGGCAGCTGCACATGCAGATCCAGTGGCAGGGGCGAGGAATACAGCGCCGCCAACTGTTGGAGGGGGGGCTATTTGCTGCAGGCCGTGGTTGTCACCGGCGTGGTGGTCGCGACGCCACCACCCATACCTGAGCCGTTCGGATGCGCGCCTCCCATACCCGAACCACCCGGACCGCTCATGCCCTAACCGCCCGGACTGCCGCCGCTGAAGTTGATGTTGGCATTCGCGACGCCGCCGCTCGCCATCTACGTCGCCGTGTCGCTCACGGTGTTGTTTTGAGGTCGTGTCGACGCTGACCGAGAGCCACCCGGACGGCCGGTCCTCCACACTGTCGCCGAGCTCGACGTACTCGAGCATCGGGTCGAAGCCCGTGGCCGTGGCCTGCACGAAGATGGCTTCATTGATTTGAGCACGAACTCGGCCGTGGCCAACTCGGCCGTGATCGCCGACTACGGCCACTTGCTGATGCCCTCGACGAGCTGGTCCTGGTCGAAATAGATCTGGCCGACCGGCCACTACGACGTTCGCGTGACCCACATCCACGTCATGGTCACGAACTGCACGACGCCGTCGTCGTCCGTCGGGTAGATGCCGCGGCCGTGTTGATGTTGTTGAGGTGGGCGCCGGTTGCTGTTGCTCTAGGCGACCACGCCGGCGTAGACGCCCGTCGAGTTGCAGCGCCAGAAGTCGACGTAGAAGGACGGCACGGTCGTGCAGGCGTTGATGTCGACGAACTGGAGCTCGGCGTGAACGTCGATGCTCGGCTCGGGCTCGCGCACATCTTCCTGCGTGACCTCCGGCTCGAGCACGCACTTATTGGTGGAAGAAGAGTGAGACGAGGTCGAGCGACCCCTGCGTGGTGCCCATGAGATTGGACTTGTGACTGACCGCCGAGACGTCGGTGGGCGACAGCTCGCGCGTGCGCTGGCGTTGGATTGCCAGTTTGGTGAACAGGTGCTTCCTAGATGTCGCGCAACCCCTCAAGCGATGGCTTTTGCCTCTCGCCTCATTAGGCGCAGGGAGACGAAGACAAAGCCAAACCAGAAGTCTGCAGGCTGTTGACTTGCTGACGCACCCGCCTGGTATCTCTCGGTGGGGGGCCGTAGACGATGGCTCGTCGCATACCCTAGAAGGATGTGGAAACGTTTGACTGGGTTGGTTGCTGCACTCAGGGCGAGATTAACTTCGTGTCCGCAATCAAGCTGCCCATATACGCATCGCCGGCGGTCGAGGCCGAAAGAGAATCGAAGAGCTGCTCTGTTCATCACTCTCATACTAACACTACGTAGTAGTATGGGGGTATACGACACAAGAACGAGCAGAAAATCATGCTGGGAGCGCGAAACCAGGAAGGTCTGTCGAGACGTTAGAGGGTGTTCGGGGTGGCACTAGGCGAGGCGCTGCCACTGCCCGGCGGGCCATTGCCCGGGGGCCCAGGGAACGAGCCGTTGCCCGGAAGACCGCCGCCGCCACCAGGGCCGCCACCAAAGCCTCCAGCGTTGGCCACGCCTCCGTTTGCCGTCCAGATCGCCGCCGCGCCGACGCTCTTGTAAACGGTCAAGTCGACGCCGACCGAGATCCACGCGAAGACGCCGTCGTCCAACTTGTCGCCAAGCAGCACATACTCCACAATCGGGTCGAAGCCCGTTGCCGCGGCCTGGACAAAGATGCTGTCCTTTTCGTTGACCACCACCGGTGCGTCGATCGTCGAGTACGGACTGATGGTGTTGACCTGGTCGAGTAGCGACTGATCGAAGAAGATCTGGCCCACGCTTGCGGCCGAACCACCGGCGTACGTGTTGTTCGGAAGCACCGTGCCGTTGTGGTTGCCCAGGATGTGGATGTGCGTGGCACGACCGTCGTAGTGGCCCGGGAACTTGGTGACGAACTGCACGACTCCTTCAGCGTCCGTCGGGTAAATGCCGCGGCTGTGGGTCGTGTTAATGTTCGTCGGGTCCGCGCCGTTTCCATTTCCATTAGCTACGACGCCAGCGTAGACGCCCGACGAGTTCGAGTGCCAAAAGTCGACGTAGTACTCGGGCACAGGCGTGCACGTGTTGATGTCCACAAACTGGAGTTCGACGTAGAGGTCAATGCCCGGCTCAGATTCGCGCACGTCGTTGCGGATGAGCTCACCCGTCACGTAGTACGGGCCCTGCGTGACCTCCGGCTCGAGCACGCACTTGGGCGTCGACCCGAAGAGCACCTCCGGATCCACCGTGTCCGGTGAGATGGATGCCACGCTCGACTTGTGGTCCGTGGCAACCACATCCGCAGCCGACAGACGACGACGATCGTCGCGAAGCTTGTTGACGCTCTCATGGCGACGAGAGGCAGCACGCATTTGAAGCTCACGCATGCCAGCCGAGTGCGAGCACGCAGCGAGCGAGCGGTGCGCGTTCGCGTGGAAGAGCTGGCTAGCAGCCATCTCCGAGAGCGAACGCTCGCGGTGGGCGTCTCCTGGATGAGCCGAGGCGAAGGCGAGTATCGCTGCGCCACTGGCGGCGAGCGAGGCGAACTTGAGCATCTTGGTGAGGGTTTCTTCGCTTGATGCTGCGGTGCACTTGAGTTATTGCGAGGAAATTGCCGAGTGAGAATCATCACGCGCAGATGTAGTCGGGTCGAGGCTCGGTACCCGCGCTTTACGTTGTTCTGCAGGGGCCCCGTTGAATCAAGCATGTAAGCCAGTACTGAGCTGTGCTGTCAGCCACCCTCCGCCAACAGCATCTTACCGTGTTCACCAGATTCCGACGATCTCGGTCAAAGAAATCGGCGCATCATCAGCGCAATCCAGCCGCTCATGAAGCATGCTGATAGAATACCTCCCGCAGTCTCAATGACTTCAAGTTGCCGTCACCTAAGTACAGTACGTCCGAGTTTCCAAGTCTAGCGAAGGCCTCGTGTGACAGATTGCATTGAGACGAGCATGTAGGTGGCCACTGACCATGATTGGATGGGTTGGCCACTGGCCCAGTGACTGATCCAGTGACTGAGTCCTATTGTAATCAGACAGCCGGGAGATGGGCTTGGTGGGAAGTCGGTGATCATTGCAGGGGGCCGGAACAGTGATCACTAGTTCCCGGGCTTCCAGAGCTGTGCTCGCGCAACGTGTCAAACCGCTGCAAATCACAGGCAGGAAGATTCCGCGGGATTCTCCGACGTAACAGTGACCCGGAGCGTGGATCCCTATGGCTGGCCCCGTCGACAGGCCGCAGACGGAGCTTGCCCTGGCTCAATCGTGTCTACCGTGGGATGAATTTTGCCGTCTCTCGCGATCATGACTGCGCCGACGATGCCTCCGTCGGTCTTCGTTGATTCCACGACGTCGTGACTTTCGATCGTACGACCTGGAACGGGAGCGTGCACTCTTGGTACCAGGCTCCGTGGTCTCCCATCTATCGTCCGCAACCCGCAAAAGAAGTGCTTCCTCTCCGCGTGGCCGCTGCTTCTCGCGATCACCTCGCTCTCCCTCCGTCCGAGGTCTCTTCGACTTTCTGTGCTTGGTCTTCTTCCGTGCATCGTTCCGCCTGGGCTTCTTGCGCGACTGCTCGTCTTCGTTGCTCGAATCAGAGCTGCACGAACTCGCACCTTCCGAGCTCCTGGCGTGCTTGTTCCCCGTCGCGTGTTCCCGCAGCTTCTTCAGCAGCGATCGCTTCTCCTTTGTTGACAAGCTCGCCAGAAATGCCTTCTCCGGATCTGACGATTCCTCTATAAGACAACACTTCTGTATGAGCGAACTCACGAACCTCAACTTCTCCCCACTCTCGCTTCTTTCCCCCACGTACCATCTGACAGCAAGATCTCGAACTCCTGCCTTCCACTGGCGTCACCACGCTGCATCTCCAGTGGGAGCGCGGCCCTCTTCAGCACGAGCTGGCCCTCCTTCTTCAGCCGTTCGACCACTGCCATTGGGTCTTCCCTGGCCTGGCGCGCTGCGTCGTGCGGGTTCGCGTCGCGCAACGTACACTCCCTGTCGCCCGACGCGTGGCCCCACTCACCACAGCGGATACACTTGACGTTGCGCAGCTGCCTGCCCATGGGCTTGAAGTTGACCTTCACGTTCGACGCGTAGTCGCCCTCCACGGGCGCGTCTTTCAGGAACGGGAACCGCTCGACCTGCTCTTTGATCGTCAGCATCTCGTCCGGGCGGCGCCCCACGTACCGCTCCAGCGGCTTCTGTGCGTCACCACCCTGCGCAGGCGCCGTCTTCTTCTCTATCTTCCGGCGGAACTCGCGCACCGCGTCGTCTAAGGCAAGCACCACCTCAACTCGGTCAATTTTGCATTTCTACGCACCGCAGCGGTTGCAGCCGCACACACCTTCGGCCATATCCTGCGCGGCGTTCTCGTCCACTTTCTGCAGCCCAGGCGGCGGCGCGTACAGGAATCCGACCTGCAGTTGCTCGCTGCGGCGCGCACTGTCCGCGTCGCCGTTGGCGGCCGCGAGCGCCTGGAAGCGCTGGAACTCGGCGTGCTTGCGCACCTCGGCGGCGGCCTCGCGCTCGGCCTGCGCCTTGTTCTTCGCCTGCTGCTCCGCGATCCAGATGCGCTTCTGGTTGCGCGCGTTCGACGGGTGCCAGCCCTTGAGGTTGAGGAACTTCATGCCCGCCATGGTGGGCCGGCCGCCTCTTCTCGATCGGAAATGTGTCCGAAGGGGAAACCGCGGCATTAAACCAATCGAACTTAGAGCGAACTTCACGGTTGTTTGAATAAAAACAGGCTAAACGAAGAAGCCAAGCTAGTCATGAAGAATGGGTACAGAAGACTAATCACTTGCGCAGGCACGTTACCGTGAGGTACGGCGGCACAAGCGCGGCGCGCACGCGAGCATTGTTCTCGACCTGGAAGGGGAGCGTCGCGCGCAGGATGTACTTGTTGGTGATCAGAAGCGACAGTGTCGAGTCCGAGACGTCGACCGCGATGCGCTGCGAGCCGTCGGCGTCCGGCACGAGCACGACGATGCGGACCTCCCGGTCCTGGGACCCTGGAACGATCTGGAACGTAGGGGTCTTCATCACGGACGACGGCGAGGGGTTGAAGTATGACGATGCCGAGTAGCTACGCGATCGAGGGTGCGACTTGGCTTGTACCGGGTCTCGGAGTGCCTTGCAGCGTGAAGCCTGCTCCTTGGAGAGCACCATCCCCTTGTAGAAATGGCGACCCAGTGCGTCCTGCAGATGGAGTTCGAGCGATGCATCAAGCCGGTTCTGCAGCGAGATGACGTCTCCGTCTTTTAACACGATTCGGCGCTTCGGATCGCATCCTCGGATCGCGTACAGGAAACTGTTTCCGCGTGACCACGCCGTGTCTTTCTTGCCGTCTTCGTGTAGATGTGAGGCCATACTGAACGGGTTTTGCTGCGGCAACAGCAGCATCTTCGCGCCGACGATCCGCGACTGCACCGCGAATTCTCCGTTCATATCGGCATAGTCGTTTGCGCACGTGAAGATCGCTGGGAAGCCTGCTGTGGTGATCGCGTACAGATCTGGCAGCCAGCTGAAGAGCAGATCGTGGCGGTCAGAATCGACAAAATTGCCAAACCCCGTGTTGTATCCGACAAGCACAGTGTTGTGCGGTGTGCATCCACTAGCTTCTCGATGCTTCATAAAGTCGCGGAAAGTTCCCTTCAGATGCTTCACGTGCAGGTTCTTTGGTTGTCCAGCCTTCTCCTGGTGGCAGACCTCGTCCACCTCGGGTCCGACAAACCACAGCGTGATCTGCATCGTCGAGAAGAAGTGCGCTATCTCAAACCAGTAGTCTGTGATCATCCACACACGCTGCTCCGCCTTCCGCGTCGCGCCCAGCACCACGACGTGCTTCTCAGCGGTTCCTTCCATGAGCTGGAGCGTCGACGCGGCGTGGAGAAACGTCACGGGGAAGCTCAGCGCGTCGAGACACGACGGGTCTTTCGTCGCGACGTCGACGAGATCCACGGTCGCGCCGCCTCTCGATTCGAGGAAGCCTTCCCAGCCCTTGGCGAGGCACAGAACCGTATCGCGGTCACCTTCGTCCGCGTTGTTGGTCGGTCTCTCTTTGGACGGCAACGCCGCGAACTGTTTAGTCTCGAGCCAGCGGAACGTGCCGCTGTACATGCCGTCGCCGCGTGGGTCCAGCAGTAGGTCCTTCATCTTCGTCTCGAGCGCTTGGGTAGGCGCCGCCGTGGTCGCAGTCTTCGCCGTCTTCCCCATCGCCACGCGTGACTCGGATCCCGGAACTCCCTGTCTCCCCCACGAGATCCAAAGTTAAGGAACCCCGAAAGGTCGCACAATGGGTCTCAAAAATAACGATACTAGACGCAAACGGATCCGTTTATTACGATATCCATTGTTTCCCACTCGTCGCAATTGCATTGGCTACAACCCAGCTTCAATTCGCCCAATCAGTCCAGTGTGTACCGTGCATACGGTACACTTTCCCGCCGTGATCATCTCACTACCTCCCTGATTCTGCAATTATTTGAGGCAATGTTGCTACTTCAAGGTCGTTTCCCCACCCTTCCTCGCAGAGGGGGCGGTTATTCCGCAGCACCGACGTGGAGATCAGGGAGAGCCAAACGCCAGACCACCGCGAAGCCGCGCCGGAAACGTCCCTCTTCTGCGTGCGATTTTCAGCCCCACAGAACACGTCTGCACACGAGAGAGGTCTTGCCGTGAAGCCGCTTCCTCGCTCTATCTGTGTGTCCGATTTTCGTGCGTCTCCGTCACCTGGCGCCGTCGTGAGTGTCAGTGGAACAAGTCGTTGCAGGAGGAGACCAACACCCAATTGAATCGAATCGATGGCCGATACGGGGAGACGCCGCATGGGGGCAAACGCTACGGGCGTGCCGTCCGCTGGCGTGCGCTCGCCGCCGCGGTATCTGCCGCAGCCGACGTCCACGCAGCAGCGGTACGCGCGGCCCACGGCCGGACGCGGCGGCGCGGCGCCCAAGACGCCGCCCGTGAATTCCAAGATGGGCATCAAGAGCGGCATGACGGTCGAGGATCTTAAGCGTCTCACGCAGCAGCGCATGCAGCAAACGGACGCGCTGACGCAGCGGCCTGCGACGCCCACGGCCACGCAGGGAACATCGCCCAGCACGCTGACGACGACGCCGTCGCTCAACATGACGGCCGTCCACGCGCAGGCCCATGCGCCGACCGCGAGTGTGCCGACGCCCACGCCGCTCGTGCCGAAAGCCGGTATGTCGGTGCAGGAGCTCAAGCAGCTCACGTCGCTTCGCCTCGCGTCCCAGAACGTGCCGATGCATCAGAGCGAGATCACGGGCCTCGTGAGCAAGGCCGTGCTGTCGAACGCCGCCAAGTCGCACTATCGAGAGAGCCTGCGCGGCTCTCTCACGCCCAGCACGACGCCCAAGCGCACGACCGTGGCCGCGGCGACAACGCCCGTGCGCAACAGCATTTCGCGCGAGAACGTGTCGTCGCCGCAGGAGTACGACCCGATGGCCGGACGCCACAGTCTGCCCAGTCGGCCGCTGGGCGTGCCGTCCATGCGAGGAACCGACGGGGGAGCGCGCAACCGATCGTCCGACTTTGGTCTCCACTCGATGGACCAGATGCGGTACTCGTACTCGGGCCCGGGTGACTTTCTCGATTCCGACTCGTCCGACGAGAACGACTACACGCGACGGTCGCTCGACCTCGAGGACGACCGCAAATACGCGTTTGACGGCGTACGTACCATGGTGCTTGTGGTATTTCCCTAGATGTGTGGCTGGCGCCGTTGCTGACGGTAGAGTTATGGTGTCGATCAGTTCAATGCGCTCTCGTTCCGTGAGGATTCGTTCCCGCCACCGCCTCCGTTCGAAGAGAACCGTGGGTTCGTGGCAACCTCGCTTCCGTCGTGGTCGCCGCCGCCTGCACGATCGAAGAAGCTCGAGGCGACGCCTCAACCGGTGCGGATCGGCGACTCCTTTCCTTCATGTCAACTCGGTATCATCTTGTTGCTTACCTCCATGTTCGGTTGGAATCTGTGTAGGTGTCGTTTTACAGCCAACAGACATCGTATTTTTCGCAGCAACAGGCGAAGGAGGACACGAGTCGCGACCAAAATGCCGTGATCGCACCACCACCCGGTCTCTCGCGTCGGCCGTCAATGACAGTGCCGTGGCAGGTCGCCGAGGCCGTGTTAAACACACCGCAGACGACTACGGGTCGGAAGACGGTCATGTCGCCGACGAGCGCAGGTGAGGGAAAGGGCGAGCCCGTCACGTCCAACATGTTTGCGAATCCGATGGTGAAGAGCGGCGACCGAAGAGGCGACGGCGCTGGACTTAAGACACCTGCTGCCGAAGCCGCCGCTGAACTGAGCCTGTTAGCGCTCTCTCGTCAGCGCAGCGGCGCTCCACCACCTGCACCCAGTGCGACAAACCCTGCCATGCTCGGAACGTCACCGTCCGGGGGAAGTGTGGGTCCTCGTCGCGGAAGCTTCGGTAATGCCGCGGAGTTCTTCAAGTTCCGGCGACGCAGCAAGAGTCGCCTCGAGCTCGCTCGTGACATCGCAGCCAGCAATGCGTACATGGAGAGTGGCAACTTCCCGAACTACGGCGCGACAAGCGGCGGTGGGCCTGCATCGAACGGTGGAAACAGCACGATGCCCGGTATTGACGAAAGCCACGACATCCAAGAGAACTTCTCGGTGATCGCACAGGCTGACACAAGTGACGACGAGGACTACGACGTGAGTGACGGTGGCGGCAGCGGCAGCTTTGTGTCGTTCTACAACGCAGCGGGGGTCGGACGCAGCCGAGGAGATGGCTCCAATGGGCTCTCGAGTCTGTCGATTCCGCCGCCGCCTCCGCCGCCGCTGACGGATGATGAGGATGACGTGTCGACGACATCGTCGTCGAAGGGTCTGCCCATGATGAGCCCGAACGGCGTGCGACTGAGGAAAGTTGCCGAGCTCGCGCGCCGAGGAAGCCTCAGCAGCGAAGACAAGACGCGAGTCAAGGACGAGATCATCCAGAGTTCGCTGGGCATCGGGGCAAGCAACGCCGCGCGGATACTCACAGCGAAGCCTGCCAACGGCGCAGTGTCAGTTCCCGGAGAGCGCCCGCCCGTTTCAGCCGCGATACCCGCTCCCCCGCCTGGATTCCAGCGATTGTCTGCGACTCCTCCACGTGATACGCCGAAGGCCACGGCCACGAAGACCCTCCCGTCGGGCATCGTGAGAAATACATCGACGGGTGGAATCGCCGCGCGTTCGCCACCCAAGCCATCAACGATGATGAGTCCGACGATGGCTTCGTCGCGTAAAGCGTTGAGCCCGACATCAAGCCAATCCAGCACCGGAGGTACATTGGAAGAGCGGCTCGCTGCGGCTGCCCAGCGAGTCGCTGACTGCGTGGGCAAGGGCGATATGTTCGGTTTCCAGGAAGCGATGAAGGAGCTCGACATCATGCGCACCGAAGCGAACGAGAAGATGATGCGTATATGATACACGCGGCGTGCAAGACACGCGTTGCCCTTAGTTCTCGAAGGAGGACGACGGTGCCGTCTCTACCTTTAGAGGGGTTTTGCCGAGTCTCATCGCGAGTCGTGCCAACAGCAAGAGTCTTCAATCGCGACAAAAACAGCAGAAGGGTGTCACATATCACCCACTCAAGAAATAAGAACGAGAACGCGCGCGACGGAGGTACGGCGTCGCCACTGTGAGAATACGACGAAAGCATGTCGCCTGGAACCCCTTATGTTGTACCTTTGTAGAGCGGTGCACGAACCAGCAGACAAAACAAACGAACAAACAACGGAGAAAGGTGGAGAAAATATATTCACAGCAAGATCTTGTACTTTTCGGTCGACGGCACTTGGTTCACGACGAACTGGCCGTCGTACGACACGCTCGCGAAGATCCACGAGTCGGCGGCGCCCCACGCGACGCTGTAGACGCTGTCTTCGTGCTCCTCGTAGCTCTTGATGCGCGTGTCCACGACGTCATTCCCCGCGGCGGCCTCGTTCATGAGGTCCTGCTCATCTAACTCCACGATCGGGGCTGACGAGATCGACGACACGCGCCACAACGCGAGCGTCGAGTCCGAGCTCGACGAGAGCATGAGTTGGTCGTGGAAGCGGTTGTAGCGCACGCTCCAGAGCCAATGCGAGTGCGCCGCTAGCGAGAGCAGCGGCTTATTGGCGCGCCGCAGGTCCCAGAACGTGAGCTTCCCGTCTTCACCGCCGCTCGCGACCGTGTACGGCTTGTTCGGGTTGTAGTCAAAGTCCAACACACGCTGCGAGTGCGCGTCTTCGATGACGAACGCCGTGGCGTTCGAGCGTGTGTCCCACGTCTGGATCGACGCGCCCGACGCGAACGACAGGAACTGGTCGTGGTGCGGATCCCACTGCACGGCGGCAACGTCCTCGGTCGCGACATCGATGCGGTCCTGCTGCGAGAGCGATGCGCCGCCCAATTTCCACACAAACACGCTCTTGCCGTGCGCTGTCGTGACCACGGTCTCGTTCGCGGAGCCTTCGGGCTTCCACACGACCTTGGACGGCGGCGTCGCCTGCGTCGGGATGGACGCCACGGAGCTCAGCGGTGTGGCCTGCACGTCCTCATTCCCATCGGCGGGGCGATCCTCCAGCCCGTCCATCTTCCACAGCGTCGCCTCAGCTGCCTCCCCCTTGGCTTTGCCACACGTGAACACGAGATCACTGGCGAATGGCGACGGCGCCAGGTCCAGCACTTGGTCCGGATGCGCGTAGAGCTGCACGAGCCGCGCCTCGTTCGCGCCGCTGTCGACCTCCACCACGTGGATCTACCGCACAGCATATATACTTACGATCGTTAGTGTTCCGATCGGGTTCTTCAGCTGACCGTCCCGCAACAACCCGTACGTTGTTGCCGCCGTGGAGCGCCGCCGTGCCGACGAGGAACCGGGACCGCGCCTTCTCCGCCACCACCGCGTCTACGCATCGCGTCTAATTCACCACATATCCACAACAAGTCACGGTCAGTCCCTCGATCATCTTCGCCTCTCCAGTCCATCCTCTCTTCTCTTCTCCTCACAGGCTTCCTCGTGGCGTACGTGCACGCCGTCGACCCGAACATCCCCACTGCACTGGACTCGTGCCAATCTTCGTGCCTCGGCTTCAAGTGTTGAGGAGGTCAGTGTCTCTATACACCAGAATAGTAACGTGAGCTCAATTATTCTGTCTCGTTCAGTACTACACTCCAATCGACCAGAAACCATTCGCGAAAATGGCCGACACGACGGACGAGGCGCGGCTCCAGGCGGAGGAGTTCAAGGCGCAGGGCAACGCGCTGCTCACGGACAAGCAGCCGCGCGAGGCCGTGGAGATGTACTCGCGCGCGATCGAGCTGGATCCGGACAACGCCGTTTACTACAGCAACCGCTCGGCCGCGTACCTCGCCGTCGGCGACGAGCGCGGCAACGCGCTGCGCGACGCCGAAAAGTGTGTCGAGCTCAAGCCCGAATGGTGGAAGGGGTACAGCCGCAAGGGCGCGGCCGAGCACGCGCTGCAGCGCTTCGACGCGGCGCGCGCGACGTACCAGTTGGGGCTGCAGCTCGATCCGGACAATGCGTCGCTGCTGCAGGCCGCCGAGGACGCGTACAACGCCGGCCAGGAACACTCGCGGCGGCTGCGCGAGGCTGCCAAGGAGGAGGAGAAGCGGAAGAAGGAGTTGGAAGAGGTCAAGGCGAAGAAGGCCGCAGAGAAGGCCGAGGAGGCGAAGCGAAACCAGCCGCCGAAGGCGGACGTGAACGACGAGGACGCCCTGCTGGCCGAGTTCATGTCGGAGGTGCAGGAGCTGGAGGAGCAGACGAACTGCATCAAGAAGGAGGTGCCGCCACAGGAGAAGCCGCCCGTGGACTTTGGAGACGCAGAGGGGCAGCTCGCGCGGCTGCTGCAGGACCATTACCAGTGGATCAACCTCAACCCGTTCCGCGTGCTCATGCTCGACATCGACGCGACGGACGAGGACATCAAGCAGCACTATCGCAAGGTAAGTTGCCCTTCGAGTAAAAGTGGCTTATGGTTCGGAAAATGGGTTACCTCTGATGCCGAATGATTGTTCTTTGTAGATCTCGACGCTCGTGCACCCCGACAAGTTCCGCAACCCTCGAGCCCGCGAGGCCTTTGAGCGTGAGTTGCTCCGACCGAGCATGCTCGCATTACGTATCGTTCTGTGCTGATAACTGCGTATCTTGTGTGCCCCATAGAGGTGAACAAGGCGTACGAAACTCTCCAGAACGAAGGTCGACGGAAAACGTTTGCGCGACTGATCGAGAACACGCGCGAACACGTCGGAAAAGAGCGCCAGAAGAAGATCAAAAAGGGCATCAAAGAAAGTGAGCTGGGTGACCTGAAGGAGGAACAGGACAAGGCCGTGATCAAAGCGTTCGCCGAGATGGAGCACCGCCGCCTGAACATTGAGAAGCGGGAGGCTGCGCAGAAGCGTCGCGAGGCCGAGCAGCAGGAGAAGCAGCAAGAGCAGACCGTTCAGATGTTCAAACGGGAACGCACATGGGCAGAGGAAGACCGACGAGAAAACCGCGTGGGCAACTGGCGCGACTTCCAGAAGGGAGGCAAGCGCCGGAAAGAAATGGACGCCCATGGCCGGCGAGAGGAGCGGGTGCGTGCTGGTTTCGCGGACTTCCAAGGGGCAAAGATGAGGCTGACTTGTGTGTTGTTCGTTCCAGGGAGACGAGAAGAAGTTTGGCGTCGGAGAGAGCGACCAGTACAAGAAGGCGTGGAAATAGAGGGCTACAATAAATTACACTGACACAGTGAGCCTACCGATCCGCCGCTAGGTCCTACGATGGTCCAGCCTGCTCTTCCTCCTCGCTAGCTCGTGCTACTCACTCACTACGCAGCGGCCGACGTACCTGAACTAACCTATTCTGTCTGCACAGGGGAACGGCGTCACTCCAGCTCCATATCCATGTGGTCGTCCATGGCGTAGTGATGGTGGTGATGCTGAAGTGGATAGTTGGCGGGGATGTGCTGGTGGTGGTGGTACTGGTGCTGGTACGGCGGATGGAACTGCTGGGCGTGGAGCTGCTGGTGATGCTGGAAAGCTGATTGATGCTGCTGAAATTCTTGCTGCTGCTGCTGTTGGGCCAGAAGCCACTGCTGCTGTTGCTGCTCGTGGAGCTGGAACTCGTACTGCTGCTGCATCTCTGGCAGTGCTGCATCCAAGATCTTGACCGCCTGCATGCGATTAGGCTGAGGCCTGTTCCCACCCTCCGCCATATTAACTACTGACTGTGCCATTAACCATGCTTCAAGTGCTGTACGTACCCGTAAATCGTGAGTGTTGCGACCTCCGAGGTCGTGCTGATGGGCGGAGCGACGATATACGTCGCCGTGTGGTCCATGAACCTCCCGAGCGTCTGCCCGTCGTCGCCGTGGAGGAACGGCAGGAGATAGCGCGGCACTCGGTACGGAGTGAGCTCCGACAGATCCACATTCCTCTTGCGCGCGTTGTCGACCGCCATCGCGCACGCCGGATCATCATCCTGCGCGTCATCCGCGTCATCGACGTCGTCCGACGTGCCACTCACCGACTTTGTCAGGCTGGTCGACCGCATGGGCGGCGTCTTGCGGCGTGGCGTCCGCGGCTTCGCCGGCGTCGTCGCAGCCTTCGGCGTCAGCTTGTCGGCCGCGTCCGCCTCGGAAGACGACGGCGCTGACGCTGGCAGCGTGTCGCGTGGACTGTTGGGCTGAGGCTGGTGCCCCAGCGCGCGCTCGATGGTCTGCGAGTTGGGCAGAAACTCGTTCCCGACAAACGTGAAGTCGATGCAGCGCGAGCGCACCCACCGCTGCGTCAGCCGCCGGCCTTGGAATACGCGCTAACGGTACACAACGCCAAAGAAAGCGAGATCGGTCAGCTTCGTCCTGCCCGATAGAAATTCACCTCGGCAGTAACCCACTTTATGGTCTACGTGGTCGCGGAACATGTCGTTCGTGACGACGAAGCCGTCGTTCTTGACGGCGTAGTCGATCACGTAAAAGTCGTCGTGGGCCTGTAGACCACACGCAGCCACTCAAGCCCCCTGAGCGACTTTGAAGGACCCACAGTCGCTGAGGGAGAACGTACATGGGACGGCGTGAGCACGACGAGTTCCTGGTCCACGAGGCTCTTGAGCAGGTCCCAATCGTCGGTCTCCATAGACCCGTTGCCCTTACTGGCGTCTGCGGGCTTGACGTTGAGCCAAAAGTTGGGCACAAACGCCACGCACCGCAGCACGCAGTGGCGCGTCTGCTGGATCTCGCGGAAGAATGCGAGCGCCGCGGCGAGCCGCGGGATCGCGCGCTGGCCGTCTTTCCGAGTGGCCACGTTGGCGCCGTCCAGAACGATACACACACTGTGGTGTAGGCGGCAACATACACACCGAAGCAGAGAGGAGTCAGAGATATTTGCAATGGTAGTAAGATCACACGCGTCCTCCCTGTAGAAGCGGAAATACGACGCCGTGAAGAGAGGATGCAAATACTCACGAGGAACCCGACGCCATGACGAATGGTGGTTTGCTCGCCTCGTCAATGATAAAGTGCAAGGTTTAGCCAGCTACTTTGGTCTTTATGATTGGTCTAAATTACCGTAGCATTAGTAATTATAGCCAATGAAGAGGGAGTACTAGTAGTATACTGATACAAGTGAGACCCACAAGCCCACGTCCTGCAGGGATTCGATTCTTCTCTGCTGCAGACCTGCTTCTCTATTGCGCGTATTAATACTTGTACTAGTAGTATTTATCTCCACCGAATGTCGCCAATGAGCGAGATGTGGTCAGAGGGAAACGTCGTGGAGGGCAGTGCGACCTCTCGGCTCACTTCCTCCCGCGTGAAAGGCGGGAAGACCTGCGCCACCTCCAGCTCACGCTCGCTAATGAGGATGTAGTCGAGCGTCGCGACGAACGAGCCGGCAAAGTTCGTGAACTCTGGCATTCCGCACACGCTCTTGAGGCTCAG
>JAADVV010000413.1:0-16697 GCA_023335905.1 Pythium pyrilobum
GGAGACTGCGATAACGGTGTCACTGTTCTGCGGCCTTGAAGGTTGTAATCGCGCTCGAGCCGTTCCCCAGCTCTGAGTAAGCGCGAGGACATCACTGTCCGCACCGTTTGGAAGGGCTGTGGACACAATCCACGCGACGCTGCAGTCAAATCTCGATATCCCTGCTGCCAGCGTATGCGGCGGGCTATAAGAGGATCTTACCGGGTGTATTTCTGCCCCATACGGCAATCAAAATGGCGTTGGCTTCTCGCAGGTCTGTCTGTCCATTCCCCGATCAAGTGGAGTCGCGCGACCGACGCCCCCCACAGTAGAAAACCTTCGAGCAGAGACCTGCTCGGAATTCCCAATAGCCCGCGCAACAATAACTGGCTTCGGGCGGTCATTGGCATGTGGTTTGGGCTTCCAGGCCGTCGCTGTTCGTGTGCTATTCTTGTCGGATCCTTGCGGGCAGCTGCACGCCTTCGCTCTCTCTAGAGCTAACCTGCTGACTTGTCCAGTGGTGGGCCAGAGCCTGAAGTTCAGCCTCCCCCCAACGCGCCTGCACGCCGTCTGGAGACGCCCCGCGCGGCGGCTCGCGCGCCACGTGGTAGCCGACGGCCCGCGAGAGGACGGTGTCTCCATCTACGGTAGTGGCACTGCTAACGACTCGGCGACAAATACGAACGCAGTGACTGATCCATGGCGACGCTGGCCGTGCCGACCAGCGCCAAGCACCACCGTGCGCGAACATCGGGCAAGTACGTGTTTGGTGGTCCGACCGCGCCCACAGTCCAGGAGGATGTCGCATCCGCATCGAGCCAAACCTCCAAGAGCAGCACGTCGCCACCGACCGATGAGTCCTCCGCTCCGCGCCGCGACCGCAAGCGCCAGTCGCTGCCGCGGCTCGAGCCGATCCCCGTGCAAAAGCCGCCGCCGCTGCGGAGACGCTCGTCGCCGTCGCCGTTCCACGAGATGATGAAGCCCGTCGCGAAGCGCATGACCAAGAACTACAAGCACCTGGTCCACGACTTTAACCTCCTGAAGAAGTACGCCAAGCAGCCCGACGGCGCGTACATCGCGACCACGATGTGCGTGTTCTGCGAGGCCGCCACGCCGCGGCTCGTGTTCTTCCCCTGCCAGCACCGCTGCGTGTGCGACCGCTGCCTGAGCCTGAACGACATCACGTCCGAGCCGACGAGCGCCTCCTCGTGGACGTGAGTCGATGGCCTTGGCCGGGATGACTTGTTGACAGAAGCCGACGGCTGAGCGTGTCTGGAACGTGTGTTTGTGTAGGGCGTGTCCGGTCTGCATGTCCGACATCAAGCAGATGCTGCCGCACACGGGCAACGAAGAGGAACTGTACTGGCGGTGGGCGCTCGACGCACGCCCCATGCTGCCTCTGCATTTTAAGGACGAGTTCAAGGAGGCCGGACGCAGGATCCAGCGCGCGGCGTCGGCCGTGCGGCCCGAGCCGATGCCGAACGACGAGGCTGCTGCCTCTCGCTCGCTCCCATCGCCGCGGCAGCCTCCGTCTCAATCGCCACGGAAGCTCGTGGCGTCCCCTTCGCGGATTACGGCGTCCATGCACTCGCTGCGACAGTTCTCGCTGGCGGCTCGAAGAGGAAGCACAGCCGCAAGCTCCACACAAAGCACCATCGCCGAGAACAACTCCAAGTGTAGTATACTCTAACTCTCCATCATAATCCAGCTACTAGTTGACGTGCATCTCACCAGCCCGAGAGCGCCTCGCTAACGAGGTTCAGCACGGGCACGCGTGCGAGGAGGTCGCGTAGTGGCGGGAAGCGAGTTTCCATTCGGCTCGCCACGGCCATGTCCAGCAGATCGATCTGCTGGGCCGCAGCGAAGCCGAGCACGCGCGCGAGCACACGCTCGAGCTGCGCCTCGAACGCGGCCAGCGGCTGCAGCATCGCGACGATCGAGGGCGACGGTTTTTCGTCGTCCCGCGCACCGTCCGCTTCTGCGAGCGAGCACGCGAGTTCTGCGAACGCGTTGACCCACAGCGATCCGTTGTGCCTGAGGATGCTGTCGATCAGCTCGGTCTCGCTGCTGGTGATGAGGACCAGCAGCAGGAAGAGGCCGCGGTGCCTGTCGCTGAGCAGTTCGCTGGACGATCGCAGCAGGAATCGACCGACTGATGAGTGGCGCGCCGCGAGTTCCGCCGCCATGTGGACGAGCAGAAGCTGGTACGCGAAGCTCGCATCCCCGTCACTCGTGGCCGCGTCCGCGCCGACGCTCGCCAGCCAAATGGACTGGCACACCTCGGTTACCTCAACGGCGACCTCGTCCGGGCGGCCGATCGATAGATCTTCGAGCAACGCAGCCAGCACACGACTGGCCGCCTCGTGGAACGCGAGGACCGAGTTGAAGTCGGAAAGCCTCGCACTCATGGTGGTTGGCCGCACCGCAGGGGTAGCGAGCAGTCCACTCGCGACGAGCCATTCGAGAGACCGCACGTGGAGCAGCAAGCTCTCGTCGGCTGCGGATGTGGGGACGTATTGAGAAGCCGACAGCCCGATGGCGGAGGTCGACGGTGCCGGAGCGAGTCGAGGGACGTCGAGCGTCCGGAAGAACTCGTAGCAAGTCTGGACAGCCTTCAAAAGCGTCACGTTCGATGCGTGACTGGTCGTCCCGGTCTTCCCCGGCGTGAGAAAGCGACACAGGCGAGGAAACGCGTACGCCCAGTGGGCAAAGATGGACGGCGGGAGTCCACTGGCACTCGCGTAGACCTCCTCTGAGTGCTGTAGCTTCACGACGAGACACCACAGAGCACAGATCCACTCGAAAGGAGTCGTGGCCGACGCGAGCTCGTCAGTTGGAGTCACTGCAACAAAGGCGACAAAGCTCCTGACGATGTGAGGAGCAACACCAGTCGCACTGGACGTTCCGTCGACCACGACCTGGACACAACGCAGCGCGTACTGGACGATAACGCGGCGTTCTCTCGCTCCACGATCGCGGAAGTGAAGCGCCAACTCCATCAAGAAGCCCAACACATCACTGGAGGACATCGGGCTCGAAGTACGCGAGTGGGACCCGCGTATGACGTCCTTGAGGAGCACGAGCAGCGCGTCAAGTCCACTGGTGGTCGTGGAGGGTGACGCCGCGAGCTCGAGGACGGCCTGGATGATCCAAATGCACACATCGGCCGTGCGTACACCGGCATACTGGCCGGCTGAGCTGGCGAACAGTAACGAATGGATCTGCTCGCGCTGGACACTCACGAATTCGACCATGTCGATGGGTCGCTGGGCTTCTCGGAGGTGGGCCGCACAGCACGTGAACTCGATCTGGAAGAAGACTTGCCACTGCGCTTTCATGGAGAGCACGCCCGGCGAGAACGTGAGCCGGAACCACGCGTGGCGGTCGTGCACTGCCTGGACCACGCGTGCGACGAAGGGCCACAAAGAAGAAGACGAGGCGTCGTCTTCCACGTCGCTGGATGGAAGGAAGGCAGGGTACCGACTCCACCACGTGCGCGAGTGGTGGGTGACCCAGACAAGCCAATCCCGCATCTGCAGCGTCAGCATAGACTGAAGCAGCGCCTGCGGTGCGTGGTCGGTCGGGTTCTTGGTGAAGCCAGCGAGAACGCCCGCGAGGAAGGCGCTCGCGCGCTGGGATTGACGGACTAAGTGGTCGGTGCTCGCCACGACGTCCACCGAGAGTAGCTGCGAGCAAACTGCGAGCGAGCATGACGTCGCGATCGGCTCACTCACCGCCACGGATGCAAGCAGGCCGAGCAGGCTTCCCAGTAACGCGAGTTCGATCGGTTCTTGTTCCGCAGCATCGCCGTCTTCTGATCGGAAGCCGAGCTGTCGTGCGGCCAGGCTGCAGTACGACTCCATCACTTGCATCCGCTCCGCAGGAGACGCTCCACCATCGCTTCCGCTCGACAGAAGCGCGATCCAAAGCATCATATGCTGCTCGACGAGCCGCCCAACGGAGACGCCCCGCGCAAGCGAGCTGGTAGTGCACTCCCGCACAACAGCCTCCCAAATTGCGAGCATTTGCGCGGGCAGCTCGGTCGAGTGAAGGTCGACGAGGCCTTCAAACGCAGCGACAAAAGGTGCAACGACGCCTTCCCACGTGAGCTTCCCCACAGACTGGTTGACTTCTGTGGCGGCCGAGTCAAGACCACGCACATGGGTGGACACGGCGTTTCGCAGCGTCAACAGATCCGCTGTGGCCGTGTGGCCACCGTTCTTGCGTCGAGCCGACGGTCTCGCGTTTTGCACCACAAGTTGTGATTTGCACCAGGCGTCGACGCGGTCCATGAAGGCCGTGTACTCTTGAGTGGTGATTGTGTGGTGCTTCGCCAGCACCAGGACAAACCGCACGAGCTCCGCTGTTCGCTTTTGTCTCTGCAGCTGGAGGTCGCCTTCGCTCCCGCTCGACCAACTGTTATTTGTTGCCGCTTGCTGCCAGTAATCGAGGTCGAGACAGCACGGAAGGATCTGCTGCTTCCACGGCTTCTGGTTGAACATCTTCAACTGAATGACTTCGGATACAAAGCTTCCTTGGTCTTTGCGGAGCAAGTCGAACAGATTTTCGACGATGGAGCGTGTGCTCGGCGGGTACTGCGAAGCCGCTGGCGTCGCCTGGCTTGCGGACGGCGCAACTGTCTCCGCAAGGGTCTTTGACGAACTGCCCATCGACGACTGCCGTCTGCGGCGCAACCGAGCGGACGCCTCCTGCTCCTCGGCCAGTAGCTTGCTGTAGCGAGCGCGCGTCTGCAAGCAGAAATCCGACAGCAGGCCCGAGACGGCCGTTCCACTGAGCTGCTGATGGGTCTTGATCGCACTCAAATGGGCCAGCACGCGGTGCGCGCGGCGCCGTGGCGAGCTCGCTCGGTCAAACTCCAGCAGGAACGCACACACGAACTGGAGCTGGCGCTTCGTCGACACGAGCGCGCACGTCGACTGGGCCGGCAGACTAGTTGTTGAGCCGCCGCTGGACGGCGTCGGTGCTGGTGCGCGGAGGCACGCGAACGAGTTGGTCGGTGGAATACTGGAGATGGAAAGCCTGGACCTCTCGAGAGACGACGCTGCCGACGCTGATGAACTGGACACGTCGAGCACGGCGAAATGGCTCCTGAACCACTCGCCGTATCCTGCGTCCTCGGCTTGATCTCGGTCGCTATCGTCTTCCGCCTCTGTGGCTGCAGCCGCGAGTTCCAACGAGTGACGAAGAAGCGTGGCGTCGGACGCGGCAACGGCGTCGCTTGCAAAGTCGTGGGCGACGGCGAGCGCGTGGGAACGGAACGCCGCGTCGCGGTTCGCGCAGCTCGAGATCAGCGGCGCCAGCGACTCGATGGGGTCTCGTCGTCCACTGGGCGTCGCCGCCGCGACGGCCTCCATCCACACCTGGCGAAACATTTGCACAGCATCAGGCGCTGTCGCGCAGGATTGGTACGTAGAGAGAATCTCGTTGGTGGAACCGTCGCTGTTCTGGGCCACAGGCTCGGTCGCGGACGCCACACTAAGCAGCAAATTCTTGACGCGGTCTCGAAGGAAGGCACCCACTGCGGCTGAGAGTGAGTCATCGGGATTTTGTTGTCGGAGAACCGTCGCTGTAGCCTGTGCGATGATCGCGAGTGGTCCCGGTGAAACGTGGGCGTCCGCACACAGTCCAGCGAGTGCTTCACGCGCGAGAGTCGCCATGTCGATCGACGATGGCCCCGCCGTCTCTACGTGTCCACCACTGCCACTGTTGTACACGTCTGCGCGTGTGTCGCCTGCTGGGAATGCGATGCGGATGAGGTACGAGACGATCCTTTCGCTCACGGACCCACCGGTGGATCCCACGAGTCGGTCGATCGAGAACGCTGGCGTCTCCACAAGAGCCCTCACTGCGACGCGCAGCCACTCGCCGACAGTACATCCCCTGTTTCTCTCGTCGACAGTCGGCGAGACGCCCGCCACAGCGGCGAGCACGTCTTCAAGCCGCCAGAGCCGTCCGCGCGCGTGGCCGAGCCACGACCACACCAGCAAAAGCTGCTGGTGGCGCCGGTTCCCACGCGACGCGGCCACGCTGTTCGCGATGCTCATCGACATGACCTCTCTTGATCCTCTCCTCTCTTGGAGACACCGCGCGAGCTCGCGCAGTGACGTCTCGAGCCGTTCGCTGGCCGCATCTTCCGTGTGGGCCGCGGCGAGGACGCGACAGAACGCGCGCCACGCGTCGTCGTAGAGCCGCTCCACGCGCCGCAGCTGCGCGACCAGTGGCACTCTGCTGCTGCGGATGAGTGCGAGCGCGGCCTCGCGCAGCTCCGTGCGCGGACGCGGCGACGCGGGCCGCGCGCGCTTGCGGCCGAGCGTCCGCGGCGGCGTCATGCTGGCGTGCGGTCGAAAACGGCTGAATGGTAGGACGGTCGGATGCAATCCTCTCTTCAGTGACAGGTCACTCTGGAGAGGGATGATGTAGCCATTTAGAGCACCCGCAGTCTGCGCGGGGGGAGGGGCGACAGCTCTCTCACACCACCGATCACCACGAGCACGAGCGTAGCGCACAACAGAATTTCGTGTTGGTGTTACTTCTCTATCACGTAGATGCCGCCGAGCAGTCCGCCAATGTTGACCTCGTGGGACGCCACGACTCTCCAGGGCACGAGCGAGACCGAGTGGTTGAACGTCTTCTTCAACGACGTGAGCAGCACCGCGCGGCTTCCGGACCGCATCACGCGGTACAGCTCCTTCATGATCTTCGGGTAACTCTGCGACACCAAGCCAAGAGCGAGTGAGTGGGCGTCTGCTGAAGGGCCAATCCGACGCCGGTGCCGATCGTGCAGAGAGTTCTCACCTTGCTGAGCTGTCGCGCCGTGCCGCAGTTCACGCCAAAGGGCAGATCGATGATGATCTTGTCCACGCACTCGTCGCGCAGCGGCAGGCACGTGCTGTCCCATTGGAGAACATCCACGTTGCACGGCCGTGCGACCGCATTCTGGCCGGCCTTCTCGACGGGCATGGTGTCCAGCTCTCCACCCAGCGCGAAGATTCCGTCCTGTGCGAACGCCGCGCAGCAGATCGGAATCGTGCCGACGCCGCACATCGAATCCAGCAGCACGTCGCCGGCTTCGTATTCAGCGAGCTTGAGCATGAGGTACGTCGTGCTCGGCCGCAGCGTGGACACGTACTGCGAGTCGGCCATGATCCTGCGGTCCTCCGCAGCCATCTTGTTGCGGTACTGGATCTTTGCCGGGTCGGCGAGCGAGATGCCGACGACGACGTACTGATACAGCAGAATGCATACGACCTCCAGATCGAAATGCGACAGATCGACGCGCCAGTTAAATTGCGTCGCGATGTCGCCGCCCAACTCGCCGGCGATCGCGACGGACTTGTACGCGTGGCGTCCGTCGCGCACGCACGAGCCGCGGAACGTCGGCGTCGCGGTCTCGTCAAACGTGTCAGGACGCAGCACGCGCATGTGCTCCTTCCAGAGCTGCATGGCTGGTTCCCAGTCCGCATCCATCGCCAGTTTCTATACGATAACGAACGATACTGTACCGTTGAGTACTCGCCAGACTATTGTATGGGAAACGGACAGGCGAGAGACAACTTACGGCGACTTGCTTGACGCCGCACGCATCGTCCGTGACGATGTCGTCGCTCTTCGCGATGAAGGCCAGCACGGCCTGTAAGACAGATATTCCACACGTTCAGTCGGTTCATGACGCACAGAAGCGAGCGCGCCGGAAGGAGCAACCAACCTGGATAGACTGCAGGGCCTTGACCTCTTGCACAGTCGACGTGGTCTGCAGCAGGATGCGGCCCACTGCGGCCTCGCCCTGGAAGTACTGGTTGTTCGGATACTTGGCGTCCTTCTCCACGCTGATCACCTGGAGGTACTCGACCTAGTGATCGCGTTTGTAGACTATTCGTGAGCCATCTCAAGATGCAGCAATGGCAGCGAGGACCCTACGGACCTGTAGCTTTTCGCGGATCTCTTCAACCACAAGGAACTCCAGACCGCGCAAAACGAGCAGCAAGTAGGTGGGCATGTCCTTGGACGGTCCACTCGCGGCGGGCACCTCAAGAGGCACGGTCTGGGCGTCACTGGCATCGGCCGACGTCGTCTCCGTCACTTTCCTCCGCTTGGCCATCATCATTTCCGCTGAGCGTTTTTGTTGGTTGCCGTCTCCCCCGTTGAAACCGATACAGTATATTTTGCGTGGCCCACCCGAACGTGTCACGTTGTTCAGTACAGTAAGTACAGTAAGTACAGTACGACCAATTCCTGCTTTCCAGCTGGCGTCTGGAAGGATGCCATCCGTCCTGTTCGAACAATTTGCTGTCTATTCAAATCTCTTCAGCGTCATGCATTTCCACCGGAACGCTATTTTGTATAACGACCCCTCGTCTTGTGACCTATCGTCAACTTACGTCTCCCGCCCATTCCGCCATTGCCGGTGACCCCTCCGCGATGGATACCTCCTCGCGCTTCCGCGTGGGCGCGAGTCTGCTTGATGAGGCGCTCTCGCCAACCTCCAGGCATCTCGTGCGCGACTACTTCGCGTCCGCCGACGCCCACGCGATTTCCAGCGACAACAACGCTCTAGAAGTCGAGGAAAGCGACAGCGAAGCCGACGACGAGCTCGACGAGAATCTCCGCGCGTCGACCGCCGCCTTCCACGTGCGTAACAGCCTCGCGACCGACGCTACCGGCAGCAGCGACTACTCGCCCACGCAGCGCAAGGATGCGCAGCAGGCCGTCGGCGCGAGAACCGACCACGCGCTCCGCAAAATGGTCTCCACGGCCGTATTTTCTCCCGCAAGTAACGGCAACGCGACTATCGGCAACCGCAGTTTCGCGCAGATCGAGTGCGCGCAGCGGCCGTTCTGCCTGCAGTTGTCGACCAACTCGAGGGGCGAGATCGTGGTCGCCGGCTTCACGAGCGATCCGAACAACGGCGGTGCCCGTGGCACCGTGGAACGGTCGGGGCTGATCCAGGTCGGCGACGTGCTGGTCGCGGTCAACGACGAGATGGACTCGCTCACGGGCAGCGTGGACGCCGCCCCGCAGATCATGCTGCAGGCGCAACTGCCAGCGCTGCTCACGTTCCGGCGCCTGCCCGTCGTGAAGAACACGCTCGGCGAGTACTCGCGCGAGCAGATCGCGCGCAATCTGGATCTGCACGACAACAAGCTGAGCCGCTTCCACGGTGTGCAGGACGCAGCGAGCATCATTAAAGCGTGTGTCGACGTGCAGGACGACCACAAGTCGATGACGCCGCTGATGCACTACGTGCAGCGCATCGAAAACTTCCTGTATCCGACGACGCCCCAGTACCAGGGCGACGCACAGCGGCGGCTCGAGGAGCTCCGCATCTGGATGGACCGGATCCACCAGTACGCGGACAAGCAGACCAAAGACCAGTACAAGAAGTGGAACGCCAACAAGGCGGCCAACTACAAGCGCATCGAGATGATCAGCAAGCAGCGCGACAGCATTCACAAGCGGCTCGAGAAGATGCAGGCCGAGCCGGACCTGCTCCACCCAGAGAACCAAACGACGTGGAAAGAGTTCATCGAGCTGCGCCACCTCGGCGCCCAGCTCACACACAGCGTCGAGCAGGCCAAGCGTGACCATTACCTCCCGGGTTTTGAGGGCTACGTGCTGCGGTTCGGCAGCGACGGCGTGTACGTCGGACTGGGCGATCTGTGGCTCGCGTCCTTCCACGCCATGTTCACCATCGAGACGAGAACGCGAGCACCGCATGTCGTGTTCCATCTCTCGACGCCGTCGATGACTGGGCTCAAGCTGCGCTGTACGAACGTCAAGCTGTCCACGGAGGGCCGGCTGCCAAGCCTCCAGTGTGACGAGCTCAACATTGAAGCGCAGCTTGTCGCGGACGTGCCCTTCGTGTTTGATGAAGTGAGCGGGTGGAGCGTCCCGCAGGACGATCTCCGCGTCAAGCTGCAGAGCTTCTCGTACTACGAGCGTCGCAACAACAGCACGAAGCGCGGGTTCGACCATGATACGGTCATCAAGCTCTTCATCAACCGACTGCTGCCGTCTGTCGTGAAACACGCGGCGCAGAGTTTGTTCTGCGTGGAGCTCGGGCCGCTCTTCGAGTCGCGCGACGCGCAGCTCGCGCTCAGCGGCGAGATCAAGATCGATGGGCGTCCGCTGAGCTTGTACGATGCCCCGTTCAATACACCCAAGACCGGCGGCGGTACCAACGCGACGCCTGCTGAAGCGGAACTCAGCGACGAAGTGCGACGACTCATGGTACTGAGCGAGGAAGAGGCCGATGCGCTTTGTCGCATCTTCAAGTCGGTTGAGACGAGCTCCAAGAAGCGCGGGTTTGTCACGAGCGAGCACTCGAATCTGTCGCTGCGAGTCATGTCACACTACTTTATCCAGTTCAAGCAATTCCCGCACGTCCAAGTTCTGCTCGCTGAACTGTGGAACCAGAGCCTGCATTTATTGCTCACAGGCTCGGCCTCCTCGGCGGAGCCGACCGAGTCGTTCGCGACCAACATGATCGCCAACATTGAGCAGCTCCAGCAGTACCCGGTCGATGTATCGCTGACGCTTTCCGAAGTCACGTTCCGACTCGACCTGTGCGAAGGTGCGGCGACGTACTACACGCTCATGCAGCGCCTGCTGCGCCACCGCATCAACTCGGT
This sequence comes from Pythium pyrilobum, assembly GCA_023335905.1. Lineage (NCBI taxonomy): Eukaryota > Oomycota > Peronosporomycetes > Pythiales > Pythiaceae > Pythium > Pythium pyrilobum. Next base: position 10,629 of record JAADVV010000413.1, read on the forward strand.
TTCGGTGGGGCTGTCCAACCTCGACGCCTTGAAAGATGGGTCGTATTTCGAGAGCAAGCTCACGGCGTTAGACGACTGGTACGAGAAGGTGACACGCGTGCTGTCGTACGTGACTACCAACGTGGATGATCTCGGTGTCGTTATCCGCGGAGGCATTCCCGCTGGCTCCCGCAGCAACGTGGCACTGGAGGCGCACAACTTGACATGTAAAGGGCCCTGCACAGGCTCGTTCACGATTCCACTTACAGACCTCGCGACGCTTCGACTTCCCGACAAGAGCCAGGCCACGGACACTTTCAGCGCGCTGCTGCACGAACGCAACTCGCTCGTGTTCGCCAAGTTCTTCCTCAGCCTGAACGAGGACGACGGTGGCGACGACGGCACCTCCTCGAACCAGGCCACCTCAGATGGTCTTGTTCACGAACTTCCGCAGGACCGAATCTCTGTGGTTGTCAAGAACACGTCCGCCAAGGTGCTATTCGAATTGCCGAGCGATCTGTCGACGCTCACTCCAGGAACCACGTTCGAACCGTTCTCGATCCAACTGGACGCAGAGGATGGCGAACCACCGAAGCTGCGATTCGAGACAGGCGAGTTTGCCAAGTGTCAGTACAAGGCTGAGCAGATCAAGATCTCGGGCAGCATGTGGCGGCTACTCAAGCGCTCTACTGACCAGGTCGACTCGGCGGTCTCTGGCGCCTCTGCAAATGACACCAGATCCCCAAAGGAAACGAAGAAGACCGAGGAGCAGCAGAAAACCGAGGGAGGCACTGCGAGCGAGGACGAGTCTATCTGGACCGACTACCTGGAATCACCGTTCTTCTTCTTCAAGTTCCACTGTTTGACGTCGTGCCAAGTGACGCGCGACCATATTTACTGGAGTCTGAAGAGCGCGTCGCTCAGCCACCCGAACGTCGCACGTGTGCGCCATCGCATCAGCCTGGTCGAGCTTCTACAAGATATGGGCACGTCCAGTCTCGACGACGACAGCAGTGGAGGCAACGCCCAGCGGCTCGCAAAGCGCCGCCAGGACGCGCGCTTCCGGCGTGCGCTGTTCCAAAAGCTGGGTAATAACAATCCGGACGACGACGCTCAGACCATCGGGCGTGCGTCGCTCAACTTCAGCACGCTCTCGGTCCATGACACGCCGCACTCGCGGTCGAGTGCTGCTGGAGTCCCGGACGACGATGGGTTCGAGAGGTGGAGTGACGACGAATTCCAGCTTGTTAAGGGCGATCAGAACGCGGATGTAAACGATAGCGTGCACTCGAACGACGACAACAACAGTGCGAGCCCACGGCAAGAAACGGAGGTTGAGCAGGAGGAAGAAACGTCGAACGAGGAGCTAGCGCCACTCCCCGTCATTCCGATCCGTGAGTCCGTCGTCAAGCAGTCTTCCATGTTCTTTTAGACGGGCGAATGGCAGTTGGGGAGCGAGGCGTATGAGGTACGAGGAGAATTCAATGATGGTTCTCTCCCTCTCTCTTGCGCGGACGGTCTCTTGTGTTTTTTTATTGTCGATAGAATGGAAATGAGCGAGACGCGTGATTGCGCGGGCCAGAGAACGCGAGGCTGTGAGGTACGAGTTTCTATCACCAGAGTATTTTGGTTGCAGAACCATGGAAGTGCTCGCGAGCGTGTCCATCGTGCTTGCACACGCTGCCCCGCAAGTCGACGGCATCAACTCCATCGTTCGCCAGATCAGCGCCGTCGTGGACCCGTCACCACTCTACTCCCCATCTGCTCAACCGCGTTCTCCTTCACGTGCTGAATGAAGAAACGAGCACGACGCTCATGTTCCACTGGTTGGGCGAAGCCATGGAGACGGCGATCAGGAACAACGACGTGGCGATGGTCCAGCAAATCGACTACCATCACTGAACGGCTCGACGTCAATTCGTTTTCAATCGCGGCGGAAGCCGATGCCCTGGAGACGCTGCAGTGGCTCTTTCGACACCGAAGCGACGGGCTGTGCATGGCAGCTCGCCCATATCGTGGACGCTGGTCTGCAGGGACATCGTCATCGTGTTTTGCTCGGCGAGGCTCAACAGCCAAACGCGCGCGTGGCTGCAGCAACTCGACCGCTGTCTCACCCCGTTTGAGTCGAGTTCGTGGTTTTTGGGTGAACTGGCCAGCGCCGGCGACGTGCCAATGCTGAAGATGATCTACAACATGTACGGAGCAGACATCTTTGACGAAGAAATGGTCGAGCGTGCCGTGAAGCGTGGGTGACTGGACAGCTTAGCTGGCTGAGCGGCGTCGTGGGACTCGCACGCGCTGTTCAAGGCAGCGTTGGCGCCTCTCATGAGCTCTCGCGTGTCGACAAATGAGGACCTCAAGCAAGCCCGTGCGATCGTCGAGGTCGTGGAACCATGGTCGGTTCTTGACGCTCGGCATTTGGATCACTGCAGATGAAGGCCGACTGCGTGAATGGATCGAGTCGGAGCCAGATCTCCTGGAAGGCGTAGAATCCCAGCAAGATACAGTTGATGGTCTCATGGCGCGCGGCCATTACGACGACATCACGTGGCTCCTCGCGCGTGGCTGTGCCTTGGCCTTAATCGACGTGTGCAAGATTCCCATGCAGCGGTTCGACCTGGACCACATGGGCTTCTTGGAGTGGGCGAAGTCTAACGGTGCGACACTCCGCTCGATGAGTCTCCTCCCGTGCGTCGCCGCCCACGGTGGACGATGCGACCTACTCGACTGGGCTTCCTGACAAGGCCAACGAGTACGCTGGTCCAACACGCACGTAACCCGTTCACTCGACGTCGTGCAGTGGCTGTACGCGCACGACGAAGATGGAAAACACTCGAGACTGGTGGTGAGCGACCCGTCGTGGATAAAGAATCTGGATATCGTCAAGTGGATGCACGCGAACCGTGGCCATTATATCACAGAAGACTCGATGGAAGACGCTGCGCGTGCCGGACAAGTCGAAGTGATGACGTGGCTCGAGACCGCGGGCTTCGGGTGCTCGCCTGCAGTGGTTCAAGGTGCGTTGCGTTCCTCTTCGCCGCCGGTCATCGCGTGGCTCCTGGAGCGAGATCTTATACGGCCGGACCAGCTCCAGTCGTGTGTCCAGTGAGCCGTCAGAAGCGGAAGTCTCGTCGCTTTCAACTTGTTGGTCGTGTACGCAGAGCGACGGAACGTTACGATCGAGTCGCCGCCGCGTGGCGTTTTTCGGTGCATTCCAGAGGATGCAGTGCGGAGCTTACAGCCTGTAAGGTACAGGAGTCCGTTCGGTCTGACCAGCCGACGCTAGAGAACGCATTACGCTGCGCTAAAGCGAATTGGTTCTGTGAGCGAGCGCAGCCACAGGTTGCTGGTACGCGGGTCGAGTCGACCATTCTACTACCAGAGAAGCCACGGCGTGCTCTTGGGTTGAACGCTTGTTCGCGGGTTTGGTTTGCCTCGGGAGTGTGTGATGTGATCCATGTTTTGCTGGCTCTGACGAATTGAGGCAGCATTGGCTGAAGAACTGCCACGTGAGGTTGGTATATTCTATGGAGGAGGCTACGGTACAGTCATACAATGGGTGTCGAAGCGCAAGCCAGCCATGGAGTGGCGTCAAGCGTCCTTGCTGCGGGACGCCTGCTGTCACGCGTCCAACGAGCTCTGCTTTGCCTTCGCTCGCGTTTCGGGCCACCCTACGCCACCAGCGACGAGGAACCCACGCCCCAACGCCCACTGCTTCAGATGAACAGTTTCCTCGGGAAGTAACCGCAAAGATCACGAAGACATCGCATGGAGATTGCACACTTCCGCCGTGCGACGTAGTCGACGAGCATGTCGAGCGCGTCCAGAGAGTGCTACCGCATCGCGCGTTCCGTAAGCCGCTGGATCTTGGCTCGCGGGACCAGCTGAAGCTCAAGGAACCATGCGAGTGCCTGGAAGGAATCTAGTTCAGTCGGTGACGAGCAGCGGATGCCCCTCGCTCCAGCACGTCCACGTGGCCTCTCCACGCCGCGGCTTTCGCCGTTCGCTCCGACAGTTCGACTCTGTGGTTCGCGTACATCCACTCGACGACGTCCAGATTGCCGATCCAGCGCGGGGTGCCAAAGAAGGTCGAAAACTCGCCCTGGTCGTGGTTGGCGTGCAGCCACTGCACGGTGTCGAGCGAGCGGCAATAGAACGAGTTGACCCACCTGATGCGGAGGCCCTGCGAGGCAGCCCACGAGAGCACGTCACACAGGTCGGCGAAAGCTGCACCGCGTGGAATCTCCTCGTGGAAAGCGAGCACCGCGCCGCTGTTCGTGGCCCACTGCAGGAAGCCGACGTGGTCCAGCTCGGGTCGCCAAAGTGGCATCTTAGTCGCCTTGATCGGGGGCCTGGCCGAGCCGGTAGTACACGAGGGCCATACTCGTTCCGTCGCTGAGCACGCGACGGATGACAAGGTCGAGCAGGCGACGTGACCGGGTCTTCGCTGCCCGAGTGAGCGTGTACAGTGGCGACGTGTCCACGAAGGCGTTGATCTGGTGGGCAATGACGGCGATACCTTCGACATGCGGCGCGGCGTGCGCGAGCACGATGGACACGCTCGCGCAGGGTTCCATGGTGCTTGGCTGGGTGGCGGAGCGGATTGAAAAAGTGAGTCGTGAGGGAAAAGCTTCCGTGTTCAGCTCCGGATAAAGTGGCCTGAGCGGAAGAGCCGGCAGGCCTCGCTTCGCCCGCGGTGGATTCAAGCGGAAGTCGCAAGACGCCGTAGAACGGGATGCATGGGCAGAGACTTAACCGTCTGAGCCAAGATCCTTCCTCGTGAGCGACTTCGACTTCTCGGTACGTCGCCAACGAAGTTCTTGATGCGCCAGAATCGTTTCGCCGCAGCCATCTCTCCACGTGATGGCGTCTGTGACCAAGAAAGCGCCGCTGCCCCGTCCCACATCCAAGCTCGGCGTGGTCGGAAACTACCCAAGAAGGCATGTGAGAGGTCAGCCAATTCCTCATTCGAACGCTCCTCGAATGGAGCCAACGTCTGTTCTAGCGACTGTGTCCGTGACGCTCGCCCGTATCGCCCCCGCTGTTGCTTGCATCCCCGAGGTCGTCACGCGCGTCAACGACTTCGTGGATCTGCATCGATTCGCCTTGTCGCCGTCTTCCGATGGATTTCGGCGTGAGGGGCGCTACGCCCAACTCTTCGAGTGGCGTGGCCGTAATGGGATCGAAGCGGAGGCGACCGAGAGCAACCACAGCATCGTGATAACTCGGCGAGTTTGCTGCACGCACATCACGACACGACCAGTGTATCCACTCAATCACGGTCATAAGGTGCGGGCAAGAATGTGAAGAGCTCCTTCGGCCTACCATGCCAAACGGCGACGGTCGCCCATTCACGAGAGGGTCGCTTTACGTTCCACAGGGATCGGATGTAAAACAACTGCGGTGCAGATACAAGTACGAACGACGCTTCAATAAGCAACAGTCACGCGATGCACTCCGACGAAAAATAGAAGCGCGAGCAGTCGTTGAGTCTTTGAGCCCGACAGGCGTGCTTTCGCGGAAACGACTGGAGCCACGTGGCCACCGCGAACTGCTTTGCCTCGCGCGCTCGCGCTGTGAGCAGTTCGACGTCCTCATCAGTGAGCAGCGCATGCTCAATCGCCCACTGGATGACGCCAAGCCGGTCTTCCGGGATGCTGCGCAGCCGGCGAAGTGGCCACATGGGGATGGCGCTGCTCCACCGCGCTGCGTACGCGACCAACATATCGAGTGCGTCCAAGTCTCCACGGCTCATCACGTATCTCGCCAATGACTGGATCTGATCCCGCGGCACTAGATCTCGCTCCAGAAGCCACGCGAGTGCTGGCAGAGAGGCGGTTCTTGCGGAGTTACAGGGAATGCCCCTCGCGTGCAGCCACGCCATCACTTCGACGTGTCCTGCCCGCGCTGCGTCTTCTGTGGTGTGGTGTCCAAGCTGCCTTCTCTGGTTCTGGTACAGCCACTTGACCACTTCCAAATTGCTGATCCAGCTTGGGTCACTGACTCCAAATAAACCGTCGCCGTCATTGCGGTGCTCGTGGACCCATTGAACAGTCTCAACCGAGTGGCAAAAGTCGGTGATGCTCCACC
>JAADVV010000414.1:0-16694 GCA_023335905.1 Pythium pyrilobum
ACACACACATACTGTAGCGCCATGTCCCTCGCGCGCCCTCGCTACACCGAAGGTTTCTTCAAGAACCGCCGCTGCCAGCAGCTCTTCTACTCGGCGTTCTTCCCGGAGAACTCGTCGCGCGACGGCGTCGAGGGCGTCGTGCTCTTCATGCACGGCATCAACGAGCACGCGCACCGCTTCACGCACGTCTACGAGCAGCTCGTGGCGCAGCGCTTCGGCGTCATCGCGTACGACATGGTCGCCCACGGGCGTAGCGACTGCGACCGCGAGGGGCTGCGCGGCCACAGCGAAAACTTCCACCACATGGTCGACGACACGAACGACTTCCTCACGGCTGCCAAGTTCTCCGTGTACAACGACATGCTGCCGGCCGCGCAGCAGAGCGCGCACCCGCCGCTCTTCTTCATGGGCATCTCGTACGGCTGCCTCGTGGGCGTCCACACCGTGCTCTCGGGTGTGCACCCGTTCGGCGGCATGGTCATGGCCGCGCCGGCGCTCGGCGTCGAGCAGTCGCTCGTGCTGCGCATCCAGAACTTCTTCTCGGCGCCCATCGTCTGGGCCTTCCCGCACGCGCAGATCGTGCCGGGCGTCAACTTGGACGGTACGGTTTTTGTCGTCTGGCTGGCTGGCGCAGGGGAACTTGTATTGACAGCATTTCACTTTGTGCCGCAGGCCTGAGCCGCAACAAGGCGTTCGTGCAGGACTACATGAACGACAAGCTCAACATCGTCGACAACATGACCGCGCGCATGGGCGCCAATACGCTCGTCGCGATGAACGAGCTCGCGACCCACCCGGCGCTGACCGACCCGACCAGCGCGTTCGCCAAGATGCCCGTGCTGCTGATGCAGGGCACCGAGGACAAGGTCACGAGCGTGCCGGTCGCGCGCGCGTTCTTCAACCGCATCGCCAACTTCGACAAGCAGATGATCGAGTACGACGGGCTCTTCCACTGCCTCTACAACGAGCCCGAGCAGGACCAGGTGCTGAACGACTCGATCTCGTGGCTCGTCGCGCGCGCGCGCCAGAGCAACGAGTTTGTGGCCGCGCAGGCCGAGGCCAACACCGTCGCGGCCGTGCCCGCGGCCAAGCTCTGAGTCGTGAGCCACGCAGGAAGGCAGGGCCGTCCTCACTTCGTCGTGTCGGGCCGTGAACGAGTGCATGTAGTCGCCATTGAGAATGTGGGGGGGGTGGCCCTGTGGGCCAACCGGTTTATATCAAATATCTTATCAAAGATGCTCTGTCGCCTTTTTCAATTCGCCGTCGGAGAGGGGAACCGCTGCGTGAGCCAGTCGGTGATGTGGTCCAAGACGACGTCGCGCTCGGGCTCGTTAAAGATACAGTGGTAGAGCCCGTCAAACTTCTTGAACTCCTTGTCGCGCGAGCCGACGCGCCCGAAAAACTCCTCGGCGAGCGGCACGCTCGTGATCTTGTCCTCCGAGCCCTGCACGACGAGCAGCGGCAGCTGGCAGAACGGCGTGGCCGCGTCGGCCACGCGCGCGTCGTGCTGGATCTTCTCCATCGCGCCGAGCGTGGCCGTGGCCATGCCGGTCGTGATCTTCTGCTTCGGGACCATCGGGTCGGCCATGTAGTTGAACACAAACTGCGGGTCGCGTGACAAAAAGTCGTAGTTCACGCCCGGCGTGATGCGCAGCCGCGGCAGCAGCGTGCCGAGCGGCCGCAGGCACGCCGCCTGGAACTTGAGCGTCGACGTCCACTCGACCGAGACCGCGGGCGCCGCGAGCACCATGGCGGCGAACGCGTGTTGCTCGGAGAGCACCGTGTGGAGCCCGACGAGCGTGCCGTACGACATGCCCATGAAGATCAGCGGCGGCGCCTCGCCCACGGGAGTCGCGGCGCCCAGCATCTCGGGGAAGAGCGACTGCTTGGCGAACGTGACGAAGACGTTCGTGTCGTCCACAAAGTGCTGGAACTTGCGCGCGTGCGCGCGCTGGCCACGCTCGTCGTCGTCGCTGCGCCCGTGGCTCACGAGATCGTACGCGACGACGCCAAAGCCGCTCGCGCACAGCACGTCGAACACGTGCGTGAACCGCCGCGCGTACTCGCCGAGTCCGTGGAGAAACACCACGACGCCGCGCAGCGTCGTCTTGCGGTCGGGGAAGTACGTGCAGTAGTAGAGCCACAGGCCGCGCGCGTTCTGGAACTTGCCGTCGCGGAAGCGCCACCGCGACTCGATGCGCGGCACGATCTCGCCGTCCTCGGGCACGGTCTCATCCACGGGCTCGGCCGACTTGCGCGCCACGAGCAGCTTGGCCGTGAGCGCGGTCTCGTCGGCGGCGCTCGTCGTGAGGCAGTTGCCCATGGCTGCGAGGCGAGATGGAGAAGTGGTGGGGAAGGGGGGAGAGAGAGAATGGGGCGTTTGTCAAACGGTGGAGGCGGCAGGAAGAGAAAGGAAGGAAGGAAGAAGGATCTCGCCACTGCAGTAATACTACTGGAATAGATAACGTTATCTTCCGACCATCCGTGAGATGAGACACTCGCGGCAGCCCTATCACAACGCGGATCCGAGACCTTTGGCAGCCAGAATATCATGTGGTTCGACAGGTACGAGATTCTATATGGGAGGTACTCGAGATGCTATCTCAGTTTTGTTTACGGTTTTCGACATAAATGTACTGATTGAAGAACGGTTGCAGGATGACTCCACGGAGAAGATGTTGAAGTTTCGCAGAGAGCCACTGGATGACGCGCACGGCTCGCCGCACGCCACTGCCCCCGAGTCTCTGGCTATGATGGGGGAGCCATATCGGATACGCTGAACTTGGAGGAGGCGTGCTCTATGTGCTGAGCGTCACATTTCTAGGCACGCGACGCAGAAGGAGTGGTCGACGCGAGACGCGCTTCCACGCAGACGAGATCTTCCGGAAGACTCGCTGATTCCAATTCGCTCACCGCAGAGCCGTGGGTCCCTCAGGAGCGCAGTTCGTCGAGATGGTGACCGGTCTGGTTAACCGTGTCTGGTTAGACCTTGATTTGGCTCGCTGGGGACCATGGCCACTGGAGAAGCGCTGATGCGGGTTGTCATGGACACGAGCGAGATCCGTCGAGCTTGCAGCGTCGTGATGGGCTGAACGTTGGCCGCGATCTCGCGGACGTCGCGGTGCGAGAGTCGCGCCTGCAGGACGAACAGCAAGTGGAAGACCTCGCCGGCCCGCGCGGCATCAACGCCGCCCGCGAGCCGGCGGCGGGATGTGACGGCGGATCTGCTTGACGACGCACGTGGGCGACGCGGCGGCGATGCAGAAGAGGCGCATTCATTCACTCGTGCGGGTTGCGCGTCGCCGGGGCTGTGAGCGGAATCATCTGGATCAGCAGCGCGGTCAGGAGCGCAGCCACCGAGCCGCGTCGGCCCATGGCCACCGCCATCATGGTGGTGGATTGCAAGGCAGGGAACACAGCGTCGCGCAGCGGCCCGCCGAGGCGTTTCACCGCAAAAGCGAGGCTAGCAACACGCAGGTCCGACCCAAGATTCTCGTCCCCGTCAGCCTTCCATCATGTTGCAGCGGCCGTGTAGTGCTGGGCCGAGTCGCTACTGTCAGTATACACATACAGTATTGGCACACGCTGTACCGCGCTGAGCTGCATGTGCTGTATCTTTGACGCACGAGCGATCCGCCTTGTCGGCGAGTCGGCGAGAAAGCAAGGCACTCACTACTGTACAGTGTAGTACTAGCGGACGAGAGCTACATGAGCTGAGCTTTCGATCGATCGCGATTCGCGTGGGTGCCGATGGATAGTCCAGCGGGTGCGTGCCTGGTGCAATATGTACTGTACCGTAGTCTCAACAAGCACCACGCACATTCCACCGGCGGCCCGTTGTGACAACGGTTGCCTTCCTTCCGGTTTGGATAATGGCACGGTCCACGTGCAGTGCACGGGTGGTGAAGCCGTTGAGGCTCAACGGCTTCAGCCCCTTCTTCCGCAGAAGGGGACACGAGCAGGTCCGTGTGTTATCTAGACTGTCTGGAACTCGGTCCATGCATCCACTGGGTCAGTCTTCCCACCCGTCCCCTCGGTCGCTTCCTCCCCTCGCCACAGTCCTCGCTTCGCTTCGCTGGCGATGCCGCGCTTCACGAGTCCGTTCCCGAGTCTCGAGCTCTCGCTCGACGAGCAGCAGCAGCTGCGCGCCACGGCCGTGTCACTCGTGCGAGACGCGCGGACGCAGTTCGAGCAGTTCCTGTGGCGCGACGCGTGCCGCGTGGACCCGGCGCGGTGGGCGCTCGTACGCGAGCGCGAGGGCGTGCGCGTGTTCCACGACCGCCGCGCGGGCGCCGGCACGGGCCACGCGGACATGCACGTGCTGCTCACGGAAGGTACCGTGCTGGGCTCGCTCCACGACGCGATGTACGGCGCGCTCAACCACTCGACCGCGGACATGCGCGTCAAGACGGCGTACATGGAGGACACGCTGCTGGACTGCGCCGTGCTGCAGTCCATCGTGGCGCCGACCCACGAGCGGCCCTTCGAGTCCATGACCGTGCGCTGGTTCGTCAAGGGCGTGCCGCTCCACGTGCGTGTCGTCTCCAGACACCGCGACTGCGTGTTCCTCGAGGCCACGGGCTGGACGCGGCTCACAAACGGCGAGACCGTCGGCTACCGGCTCATGCACTCGGTCGCGTTCGCGCGTGCGCCGAAGCTGCCGAGCTACGACCGGTTCAACATGTCGATCTGCACGCTCTGGCGGCAGCAGTCGGCGCAGCGCGTGGAGGCGTTCACAGTGTCGTACATTGAGATCAAGCAGTCCCCGATGGTGCCGCTGGTCGTTAAGGCGACTGCCGACGCCGTGGTCTCGCTGTGGCGCGTCATCGAGTGCGCGCAGCTCAAGAAGCTCGCGTGGCTCGTCCAGCACCACAGGCCAGTGGCGGCAGAGGATGCCGAAAGGACGACAACGGCGGTGCGTGCTCGATCTGCGGAGCCGTGGGCCGAGCGGTGCGGCGAGGCGCGAAGGTGGCGTGTGCGGTCTGCGCCGAGGCCACGTGCAGCATGTGCAGCGTGCAGCGCGAGCTGACCCTTGTCTCATGCGACGGCACCCTCATGACGCACAAGAGCCGCTTCTGCCTGGCGTGCGTACCTCAACGAGCCGGCTCGACGCGATGGCGCTCGCACAGCGTGAAGCGGCAGAGCGACTCTCAATGGGAACCACTAGCGGCAGCAGCGTGCAGAGCCTGCGCTCAAACCTCAGCTCGTCGTCCAGCTCGTCGACGACCTCTCGGGGGTCGTAAAGCATATCTTACTAGTAGTAGAGGCTCTACTGTTGATGATGATGTTGATGAAATGACTACACTTTCAGAATCCTAGATATAGCCGACAGGAGTTGGTTAATTCGAGGAGCAGCCAGTGGTTCGCCCGCGCAGCCAGTGGACGTCGTTGACGCTCGGCTCGAGGTTTCTACTGTCTGCGTCGAGTCGATCAGCGCCATGGACAGTTGTACAACCCGAGGCCAATGAATTAGTCCACGCGTACTCATCCGACTTTCCCAGCGAGGACTGCGGGTACGAGTCTCCAGTCCGCACATGAGAGACGGCGAACGCGCACGTGTAGACGTGACCGGTCTGGTCCGTCTCTCGCGTGTGTTGCCACCGGTGTGGAGCCACTCGAACCTGACCCCAAGCACGTCGAGTGTGTTTGTGTGTTTGCCGCTTGCATCAAGCAACCGCCACAACTACCGAACTGACGGACCCCAAACTGCATCGCTACGAGCGACCACAAGACGAGCTTGCCCTACACGCTCGCCTGCGGTCGCTCAAGCATGAACGCGAGCTGGTGCAGCAGCGAGAGCCGCAGCTTGCGGCAGAGCAGCGCCACGAGCGACGTGGGCTCAAGTGCCGCGTGGAGCAGCAGGTTCGTGAGCTGCGCGTAGCCGGTTCGACAGCGAGACACTACTAGCGAGACACGACTGGTGGACCTCTTCGTCCACCTCCCTATACCGATATAGCTACTTCTCGTCCAAAATGGGTACACTCTCTACTCAACCGTACCGTTCCTCTAAAGTCCGAGTGTTGGTTACAACTTGGCTGGTGGTTTTAAACCCCACTGGTTTGTTGCTTTCCCCCACTCGTTCCGTTCTTCCTTCCCCCCCCTCTCAAACTCGATGCCACTGTCTCCTCCATCTCCTTGCAGTACTCAGTATCCTCACGCCGGCGGCAACCGACCACAGCAAAAGCAGGTCACCGGCTTCCTCGTCTCTCGCTCTCTCTCTCTCTCTCTCTCTCGCTCTGTAGGCGGCGCCCATGCAGTTCAACAAGGACCGCGAGCATGTGGAGAGCGTGCTGGCGTCGCTGGTCAAGCGGCTGCCGGCGCGCGACGCCGCCCGCCGCGCGCAGCACGCGCAGGAGCTCTTCGCGTTCGTCGCGTCGCTCGCGCGCCAGCTCAGCGCCGAGCGCTACGCCAAGGCGCTCCAGCAGCTCGCGCCGCAGCTCTTTGCGCAGCTGCAAAGCACCCACGAGGCCGACCAGCTCGGCGCGCTCGCGGCCATCGATCTGCTGATCGATCTCGCGCAGGAAGACCAGATCATCCGCTTCGCCAACTACCTGCGCAACTTTCTCGCGCAGCCGCACACGACGCGCACGGCGCTGCTCGCCGCGAGCGCCGCGCTGGGCCACCTCGCGAGCGCGAACGCGACCAACGCGAGCGGCGGCGTGAGCGGTACGCTGGTCGCGGCGTTTGTCGACTTTGAGGTCAAGCGCGCGTTCGAGTGGCTCCAGGGCGCGGACGGCGGCGGCGCGGCGTCCGCGGCAGCTGGAGCGGGCGGTGGCGGAGCAAGTGGCGGCGGCTCGCGCGGGGGCGGCCGCCAGGACGCGATCTTCAGCCAGCGGCGGCTCGCGGCGTGCTTTGTGCTGCGCGAGCTCGCGCAGAGCGCACCGACGCTCTTCCACGTGAACCTCACGACGTTCTTCCAGTCGATCTGGGGCGCGATCCGCGACGCGCGCGTCGAGATCCGCGAGGCCGCGACCGAGGCGCTGCGCGCGTGTCTCGAGCTCATCGCCAAGCGCCAGACCCGCCACCGCGTGCAGTGGTACTGCAAAGTGTACGACCGAGTGTTTGAAGGCCTGAACCTGCCGACGTCCAATAGCCGCAGCACGTCAACCGGGCTCGCGGCGGCCGCGTCGGGCCAGACCCAGATCGCCGCGTCGTCGTCCTCGGGCGCGCCGCCCACGGCGGCCTCGTGGGAGTGCGTCCACGGCTCGCTGCTCGTGATCGGCGAGCTGCTGCAAAACACGGGCGGCTTCATGCTGCCGCGCTTCCGCGAGGTGTGCGACACGGTGCTGCTCTACAAGGACGCCAAGGACAAGCTCGTGGGCCGCGCCGTGTGTGTGCTGCTGCCGCAGCTCGCGACGTTCTGTCCGGACGCGTTCATTCGCCACTACCTGAACGTCGCGCTGACCCACCTGATGAAGCGCATCGTCAACTACACGACGCCGTCCGAGCGCGGCATCGCCTTTCTGGCGCTGGGCAAGCTCGCGTCCGCGATCGGCGACCACATTCTGCCGCACGTGCCGCAGATCGTCAAGCTCGTGAAGGAGTCGCTCGCGAAGAACCAGCTCTCCACGACAAGCAGCAGCCGCGGGCTCACGAACGCCAAGCTCAACAAGCTCTACTGCGTGGAGACGCTCACGTGTGTGGCCCACCTGAGCCAAGCGCTCCACGAAAAGCTCGAGCCCCACTTGAGCGAGCTCGTGGAGATTATGATGCAGGGCGGGCTGAGCGACGAGCTGCTCGACGCGCTATCCCAGATCGTCGAGGCCGTGCCCAGCGTGCTGCCCAACGTGCAGGAGAAGCTGCTGAACGAGATCTCCAAGACGCTGCGCAACGTGCCGTTCTCGTCGCTGCCTGGAGAACTGGGCCATGGGAACTTTGGCGGAGACGGCGAGCATTCGTCGTCATTTTTCGGCATCGAAAAGACGGCGAGCGGCTCGTCGTCGGCGTTGGCGGCATCGTCGCCGCCCGTGGTGCCAGCAAAGCCGACGGGCATGGTCCAGGCGCTGCTTTCCTCCATGAAGCTCTCGGTCGGCGTGGCGTCTCCGTTGGCGTCGGCGGCGTCGTCCGGGTACGATGACGACAAGCACCTGACAGGCTCCAACTCGGCCACGCACGCATCGGGGTACGCCGTGCTCAAGGGCGACAACGCCGACGAGCGTGAGGTCATTTTGCTGTCGCTTCGCACGCTGAGCTGCTTTGACTTTAGCGGCAACTTTTGCCTGCTGCCGTTTGTTCGGGATTGTGTGTCTCTCTACCTGAAGCACGGCGACCCGCGCGTTCGAGAGCAGGCCGTCGTGACGTGCAGCCAGTTGCTTCTGCCGCCGACGGCCGCGAGCGCGTCGTCATCGACGTCGATGTACCAGTCTCCGCAAAACCAGTTGTCGAGCTGGCGCCACGTCACCAAGCGCGGACCGAGCGGCCGAGTCATCGACGAACTGCTGGCGCAGCTGCTCATGGTCGGGACGTCGGATCTCGACTTCCACGTGCGTAAGAGCGTTGTCGACTCGCTCGACCCGCGCTTCGACGTTTGGCTCAGCCAGGAGGACCACCTGACGGCGCTGTTCATCCTATTGAACGACGAGGTCGCGACGATCCGAGAGCAGACGATGCAGCTCATTGAGCGGCTCGCGCCGCGGAACCCGGCGTTTGTGATGCCGTCGCTGCGGCGCATGCTGCTCCAGCTCTTGACGGAGCTGGAGCACGCCAACCCGTCGGACGTGCGCATGAAAGAAGACGCGACGCGGCTGCTCGGCTTGCTGATCCGCGGCGCTCACCACCTCATCGACCCGTACATCGTCCGCGTGCTACGCGTGCTGCTGCCCAAGCTCGTGGTCGTCTCGGCGGGCCCGAATTACATCAATTACAGCCAGACCAACAACGCGTCGCTCGCGTCGGCCGTCTTGGTCACGATCGGCGAGCTCGCGCTCGTGGCGCAGCACCAAGTCGCACGGTACGAGCGGTATCTGTTCCCACTCATTTTGCACACGCTGCAGGACCACTCGTCGATGGAGAAGCGCCAGTTGGCGTTGCAGACCATGGGCCAGCTCGCTGGAAGCACCGCCTGTGTGGTGCGTCCGTACCTCGCGTTCCCCAAGCTGCTCGAGATCTTGCTGAGCATGCTGCAGCACACGGCGTCCACGCCGTGGGTGTTGCGACGAGAGGCCATGAAAACGATCGGCATCTTGGGCGCGCTGGACCCGTACAAGTACAAGCTGTGTCTGTCGCGAGCGTCCATGCTGGAGGCCAACGACGAGATCAGTGAAGAAAAGAAGGACGACCGCAAGCAAGCGGCGGTGGAGACCGAGGACGCGGCGAGCACGGCGTTGGCGAGAGAGCTCGAGACGCTCAGCCGGCTCGTGCCGGGCTTGGATTTTGAGAGCCTCGCTGCGTCGTCAAGTACCCAGGTTGGCGCCGACGTGCTGGACGAGAAACAGCAGATCGAGCTGCAACTGTTCACGGCAGCGCCGATCGGAACCAAGCGGCTCACGGCCTCTGTCGAAGGCATCGCGATGGGCGAGGCTCCGTCGATTGGCGTGGGCCGTTCGGTGGCGATGAAGTGCGAAGCCGTGCTGTTTGATTTCGAAAAGCTGCTCCCCGAGAGCGGCGAGTCGCTCGGCATTTTGGACGCGAGCAGCATCTCGCCGGCGTCCGAGTCGTACTTCCCCACGGTCGCGATCTCGGCGCTGCTCAAGATCCTGAACGAGCCGTCGCTGTCGACGCACCACCACGGCGTGATCCAAGCGATCATGTTCATTTTCAAGTCGCTCCACATCCAGTGCGTGCCGTTCCTGCCGTACATTGTGCCTCCGTTCCTGCGCGTGCTCGCGCGCGGCGAGCCACGGCTGCGAGAGTCGCTGTTCCTGCAGCTCACGACACTCGTGGGCATCGTCCAGTCGCACATGAAGCCGTTTTTCCCGGCGATCATGGTCCTGGCTCTCCGGTATTGGGGGCAGCACTTGCCGCAGATCATTAGGCTACTCGAGAAGATGAGCCAGGCGGCGCCGACCGAGTTCAGAAGCGTGTACTTCCCTCAGGTGCTGCCCAAGATCGTGGACGTGCTGCAGCCGCACGCCCACCCTGAGGTGTTCTTCGAGGTGCTCGCGGCCTCGTCGTCGTCTGGACCCGTGACTGCTGCAGCTGGTGGGAACAGTGGAGGAGACGCCGCCGCTGCGGTGGTCGCTGCGCCGAACGCTGGCAGTGCCACCGTTGGGGTCGGAGGCCACGAGCTGATGGTGATGGGTGGGTCCGTCATTGGAGACCATGGCGCCGACGGAGGAATGATGGGCTCAGCAGGTGCGAGCGGTGCGAACTCGCGTGACAAGCACGCGAAAGCGGCTAGCAAGCAGGCCATGGCGGCGCTCCAGACCCAGGTCGTCCAGGCTTTGATCGTGTTCCGCGACGCCGTCGAGGACTACGTCTACTTGTTGCTTCCGGCGATGGTTCGCCTCATGGAGAGCCTGGACACGTCGCTCGACGTCAAGATTGTGGTCATGTATGCGATCGCTCGTGTGTGTATCGTCGCCAAGTTTGAACACTACGCCGGCGCGCGCGTGATCCAGCCGTTGGCCCGCGTCGCGCGCCAAATCTCATCGAAGAACGCGCACTTTTTCGGATCCAGCGGAGGCAGCGGGAGCAACCGTTCCAGCATGACCGCGATGACCTCCTCGAACGACGGGGGGCGAGGCGGCTCGACTCCTGGATCCGCGTCGACGACGGGGGCCCCCATCCCGGCAACGCGAGCTGAGGCGAAGCAGTTTTCGGATGTGCTGCTGTACGCGCTGGCATCGCTTTTGTACCAGTTGCAGGCCGAGTTCCTGCACTTCGCGCCGCTCGTGCAGCAGTTGCTCGTATCTCTGCCGTCGCCCGATTCGATGGAGATGCAGCTCAAGCTGCGCCACGCGATGGACAAGCTCAAGACCGGACAGCGCATCGAGCTCGCGTGGCTGCTCGACGACGAGGTCTTCACGCAGAACGCGAGTCTGAAGGCGATGACCCGCATGATGAGTGAGAGCCTCGCGGCGCCCACGTCGAACGTACCGTCGAATGCCGTTCGTCTCCACGTAAACCAGCAGAACCTTCGTCGAGCATGGGAGGCGTCGCAGCGCAGCACCCGCGAGGACTGGCTCGAGTGGATGCGGCGGTTCTCGATCGAGCTATTACGCGAGTCGCCGTCGGCGGCGCTGCGTTCTTGCTGCGCGTTGGCGCAGGCGTACAACCCGCTGGCGCGGGAGCTGTTCAATCCGGCCTTTGTGTCGTGCTGGAACGAGCTCTACGAGCAGTACCAAGACTATCTCGTGCGCGCGCTCGAGACGGCGTTCCAGTCGGACACGATCCCCGCGGAGATTCTCCAGATCCTGCTGAACCTGGCTGAGTTCATGGAGCACGACGTCGAGGCGCTGCCCATCGACATTCGCGAGTTGGGCGAGCTGGCCCAGAAGTGCCACGCGTACGCAAAGGCACTGCACTACAAAGAGCTCGAGTTCCACACGTCGCCATCGACCTGTATCGAGGCGTTGATCTCGATCAACAACCAGCTCGGCCAGCCAGAGGCGGCCGTGGGCATTCTCAAGTACGCTCAAAAGCAGTCGGCGTCGCGGCCGATCCACGTGCAGGAAACGTGGTACGAGAAGCTCCAGGACTGGCAGGCCGCGCTGCAGCTGTACGACGCCAAGATTGAGCACTTTGAGCAAGGCGGCCAAGTCGACATGGAAGTGTACGTGGGCAAGATGCGGTGTCTCGAGGCGCTCGGCGAGTGGGAAGAGCTTGCGGCGCTGGCGTCCAGCGTGTACGGCCACGTGCAAGAACGGAAGGCGCAACTCGCGTCGCAGCAGGGCTCGTCTCGACGATCCGCGAGCAGCTCCAATCTTGCAGGCATCGGTAGCGCGCGGCATCTGCGGCATAACAGCAGCGGGTCGCTCTCGAGGCACGGCAGCTTCTCGTCCGCGGCCGCCGGGGTCGTGAGCGGCGGAATGGACGACGGCGTGTCGACCGATGAGGCGGCGGTCAACAAGATCGCCATGCTCGGCGCGAAGGCGTCGTGGTGTCTCGGCCAGTGGGATCAAATGGCCACGTACGTGGATGCGTTCGGTTCCAGCGGAGGCCCCGCGGCAAACGGGGGAAGTTCCATAGCTCCGACGCTGTTCCGACCGACGGCGTTTTCGGCGGGAGCGCCCGAGACGGACTCGGAGAGTGCGTTGTACCGTGCTGTACTCGCTGTCCACCACAACAAGTTCGACACCGCGAGCGTCTGCATCGACGAGACACGCCAGCTTCTCGACGCGAAGCTCGGCGCGCTGGTCGGCGAGTCGTACAGCCGCGCGTACCAGTCAATGGTGACGCTGCAGCAGCTGAGTGAGCTGGAAGAGATCGTGACGTACAAGAAGCTGCGCATGCAGGTCTCCAAGACCGAGGAGGCCGCTCGATACAAGCGTCACCTGATTCGCATGTGGCACGCGCGGCTCCAGACTGGGTGCAAGCGCGTCGTCGACGTGTGGCAGCAGATCCTCGCCGTGCGCTCGCTGATCGTGGCACCGTACGAAGACATGGACACGTGGCTGCAGTTTGCGAGCCTGTGCAGGCAATCGGGGAACCTGTCGATGAGCCTCAAGGTGTTCACCAAGTCGCTGTCGCTGACGCCGTCGTCGTCGGCGAGTGACCTGGCCGTGTCGTCCAACGGGAGCACGTTTGGGTACGGCGAGCGCGAGCACCACCGCGTGGCGTTTGCCTACCTCAAGCATTTATGGGCCGTCGGCGACAAAAAGAAGGCGCTCACCGAGCTGCAGTCGCTCGTCCACAAGGTCTCGGCGACGTCGGCGTCGCTGCGCCCGCGCATGACCAACGCCAACGGACCGGTGAATCCGGGCATCAATGTGGCACCGCCGGCGTCGCCGTCGTCCATGTCGGTCCCGCGCACGAGCGGCGAAGAAGAGCTCGTCGTCAAGTGTCATCTCAAGCTCGCCGAATGGCAGCTCGCCATCAACGACCAGCAGCTCGATCGGGTCGGCTCGGTTCCAGCGATCCTGTCGTCGCTCAAGATGTGCACAGAGCTCGAGCCGAAGAGCTACAAGGCCTGGCACGCGTGGGCGCTCATGAACTTCCACGTCGTGGAGCACTACACGTCGACGCCGGGGTCCAACGCCGCTGCCAGTGCGTCGATGGGGCCGTACATCTCGTCGGCGATGGAAGGCTTTTTCCGGTCGATCGCGCTCGGCCGAAGCCGGTGGGCGGCCAACGTCCAGCAGGACATTCTGCGCGTGCTCACGCTGTGGTTCTCGTACGGCCACCGCGCGGACGTGCACCAGGCGTTGGTGCAGGGCTTCGCGTCGGTGAGCATTGAGACGTGGTTGATCGTGATCCCGCAGCTGATCGCGCGTATCCACTCGCCGTACCAGCGGATCCAGACGCAGCTACAGCGCCTACTGTGCGCGATCGGCGCGCAGCACCCGCACGCGCTCATCTACCCGCTGTCGGTCGCGCTCAAGAGTCCGCTGCCCGTGCGCCAGCAGGCCGCCGAGGCGATCATGAACACGATGCGCCGCAACTACGTCGAGCTCGTCGACGAGGCGTTGCTGGTCAGCCGCGAGCTGATCCGCGTCGCGATCCTGTGGCACGAGATGTGGCACGAAGGGCTCGAAGAGGCGTCCCGGCTGTACTTTGGCGAGCACGACGTCGACGGCATGGTCGCGGTGCTCGAGCCGCTCCACCAGATGATGGAGAATGGGCCGGAGACGCTGCGCGAGGTGAGCTTCCAGCAGGCGTTTGGCCGCGATCTGCGCGAGGCCTACGAGTGGCTGCAGCGCTTCGTGCACTCGGGCAACCGCAAGAACAACGAGAGCGACCTCAACCGTGCGTGGGATCTGTACTACCACGTGTTTCGCCGCATCAACAAGCAGCTCCCGCAGCTCACGACGCTGGAACTGCAGTACGTGTCGCCCAACTTGCTGCAGGCGCGCAACCTGCAGCTCGCCGTGCCGGGCACGTACCGAGCCGGCCACAGTATTGTCAAGATCGGCAAATTTTTGCCGACGATCCAGGTCATCACCAGTAAGCAGCGGCCGCGCAAGATCACGCTCGTGGGGTCGAACGGACTCGAGTACAGCTTCCTGCTCAAGGGCCACGAGGATCTGCGGCAGGACGAGCGCGTGACGCAGCTGTTTGGGCTCGTGAACGCGCTGCTCATCAACGACCGCATGACGTCGAAGAAGGACCTCAAGATCCACCGGTACCCGGTGATCCCGCTCTCGCACAACGCCGGCATCGTCGGCTGGGTGCCCAACTGCGACACGCTGCACCAGTTGATCCGCGACTACCGCGAGGCGCGCAAGATCCTGCTCAACATTGAGCACCGGCTCATGCTGCAAATGGCGCCCGACTACGACGCGCTCACGCTGCTCGAAAAGGTCGAGGTGTTTGAGTACGCGCTCGAGAACACGGCCGGGCAGGATCTGTACAAGGTGCTGTGGCTCAAGAGCGAGAACTCGGAGGTGTGGCTCGACCGCCGCACCAACTACACGCGCTCGCTCGCGGTCATGTCCATGGTGGGCTACATTCTCGGGCTGGGCGACCGCCACCCGTCCAATCTCATGCTCCACCGGTTCACGGGCACGATCGTGCACATTGACTTTGGCGACTGCTTTGAAGTCGCGATGCAGCGCGAGAAGTACCCGGAGAAGATCCCGTTCCGGCTCACGCGCATGCTCACGAACGCGATGGAGGTGAGTGGCATTGAAGGCAACTTCCGTTTCAGCTGCGAGTCGGTCATGGGCGTGCTGCGCGAGAACCGGCACTCGCTGATGGCGATGCTCGAGGCGTTTGTGCACGACCCGCTCATCTGTTGGCGACTGCTCGCGCCCAAGAACAACCCGAAGGACGGCGGCTCGCCGAGCCGCGTCAGCGTGTTGTCGGGCGCCGGACCGTCGTCGATGCGCCAAGTGACGACAGCGCCCATGCTCATTCCAGCGCCGCAGCAACCGCAGCCAGAGCCGCGGGACGCGCCGGTGCCAGCGACCCCTGCACCCGCCGCCGCCAACGCCGCCAACGCCGCACCGCCGCCGGGACCGACGCTCGCGCCAGCGCCTGTCCCCGCCGCAGCCGCGGCGCCACGACTACCTCCTCCATCGGTGCAAGTGCCTCCAAAGCGCGAGGAGACCAAGCAGGCGGACGAGTCCGAGAGCAGCAGCGACGAGGAAGACGAGGACCAGGTGGCCGAGAGCCTGTCTGCGTCGGCCGTGATGGTGAGCAACATGCCCAAGCGGCCTCGCCCCGTTCGGCAGCCGCCGCCACCGTCGGCCTCGGGCATCCCCGTCGTGGCGACAGCGAGTGGCGTGCCGCCACGCCGTGACAATGGAGGCCGTGCGATCGCGTCGTCCATTGCCACGAGCATGCGCTCGTCGCAGCTGCCGCCGCGTCCGTCGACCTCGGTCGCCGGTTCGCGGCCAATGAGCATGAGCAAGTCGATCGCGTTCACGCGCCGTCCGCCGTCCGCAGTGGCAGCCGCCGCCGCGCGAAACGCGGGGGCCGCTGCGGGGCTCGACGACGACGACTCGGAGCAGGAGCCCGTGGAGCGTATCGACCACTCGGTGACCAACATCCACGCCGAGATCTCGACCCTCGCGGCGAGCGTGACGACCGCGGGCCAGGGCAGCCTTCGCCGCAGCTTCTCGCAGACGGCAGCGGAGGCCATGGCGGCCGTGGCCCGCGCGACGGCCAGTTCGACCGCCTCCGAGCAGCTCCAGCAGCAACAGCAAGCCGCCGTGGAAGAGTCGAAAGACGAGGCACTGGGCACCACCGAGACGGCGGCGGCACCCGCAGCGACTGGTGGTGGAGGCGGTGTGGTGCGCGCCAAGGCGCGTCGCGGATCGATCAGCACGGGGCAGCTGCCTCCGCAGGCAGCGACACAGCAGCAGGGCCCAGCGCCGCCGACGCAGGTCGCGCAGTCGCAGTCCAAGACCGAGGTCCACGCGAACCGCACGCACCGCGAGCGCGAGCTCGTGCAGGCGCTCGGGCCGGAGGGCGCGGGCGCGCCGCTCGAGGCGCTGAACGAAAAGGCCGTGGCGGTCATCCGCCGCGTGCAGGCCAAGCTCACGGGCCGCGACTTTGAGGATGTCGGCACGGAGCCGCTCGACGTGAGCGCGCAGGTCCAGCGGCTGATCAACCAGGCGGCGTCCCACGAGAACCTGTGCCAGTGCTACATTGGGTGGTGTCCATTTTGGTAGGGACTCGACAAGCGAGCGGCGCAAGCGACGGCTGGGCCGAGCCGAGGGGTATGTGGGCGTGTATACATGTACCTATATGGATATTGGGAGCTGTACACCAACTGGATGGGGAAGAGGCGCTGCCTTTTGCTGGGCGATGGAGCGACAGGCATCGCTCGGCAGTCCGCTGGGGCAAGTGAGCTAGCTACACACATTAAGTGAGCTCTTCGTGCTTGAAGCTGCTGAAGCGACTCCAGAACACGGTGCGTGACCTGCCGGTTATACCAAAAGACGCGATCAGGAGAGACACGTGATTGGCTGAAAACGAGCAGCTACGCTGCTGATCTGTGGACGACAAGCAATTGGGGCGAGTCACGCATCACACACGCAAGAACGATGACGGTCCCATCCCCTCCCCTCCTCCTCTCCTCCCTTTTGCCTTCTCTCTCCTCTCATCCGAATTGTCGTGTTCTCCATCAAAGGGAAGCAAGCATCGACCAA
>JAADVV010000415.1:0-16692 GCA_023335905.1 Pythium pyrilobum
GAATTGCAATTTCTTGTCACCTTGAGATGGCAGGAAATGGAGACGACCTGTAGTTGTAGCAGCCGCTAGATGGTGGTATTTCGCTGCAACGGGTATCTCTTAGTAATAGCCTGGTATGGAAAACTGACTGTCTTGAGCCGCTGGGCGCCTCCAGCGGATTACCTTTGACTGACCAGAGGTATCCAGGTGGGTTACTGGTGGGTAGTATTCAATAATGTAATAGAGTTACTAGTGTTGATTGGGTCCTTGCATTGTGCATTATTAATATGGTATTGTATTGTGCGCACCCGAGTGATGGACGGTGGGTTGCAGTCAACCTCAACGGAATATCCTACAGTGACGCCGTTGGATGCAGTCGGGCTGCTCGTGTCAACAAACCCATCGCGGAGATTTAGTGCAGACGCTACCGCACGAATGCATCAACGCTGTGGGCCGCAGATGGACTAAGCAGCCTCATGGGAACTGTTGTACCCCAAGAACCACTGCATACTGCACATGCAAAGTGAGGGGGGATAGATCGCCTGCATGTGAAGTTCAGATCGAGTTAGTTTTTTTACCGTATTTTGTACAGTACCATCCCCAATTTTTTATTGTGGACCGTGCGTCTCGCTTTCTCGAATACACGTTGTTGTCCAACATACACAGTATAGAGGACTGTCGGAATCTTCCCGCATGACGATAGGATGGTCTGCGCCGGAGGCGTCGAGGGTGAGGACACGTGCAACGGCGACTCCGGTGGTCTTTTGTTTATCGATCATCACAGGGCGATACGGTCATCGGCATCGTGAGCTGGGACTTTGGCTGCGCACGAAAGGACACGCACGAGTGTCGACTCAGCTCGACTGGACCGAGGACAACGCCATGTTTGTGTTCTACCCGGACAACTGAAGACTCGGAGCGGAGACCTCTCGGCGCTTTGGGGACCTACAGGACTGTAGTACAACGTGAGAAACTTGCTTCTGTTCGCGTGAAGAACTCATTCGGCGGTGATGGTGGCGGTGACAGACTGGGAAGCGGCTCAGGACTTCGGGGCTTTCGACGAGAATCTCAGCGAGCACTGACAGGAGAGACTGCTCCTGGAGTTTGATAATACATAACGATACTGTACCGTAGTGAGACCCCAGAGGCTCAGCACCACCGGTTATCAGAGAATAGACTGAGTGTGTGTAAGCACAGACGCGTTGGTGGACCAGCAATGCCGCCAAAGTCTGATAGACTCCCTCAATCAGGTTTGCCTGGTGTCAGACTTTTCAGAAGTCGAGGTGAATGCTCATTGGCCAACAGGACGTCGCGTGATTTTGCTATTCTGGGTAGAAGGTGCGCATCCAGTATCAAACGTAGGTAGTCTCGGCTAGGGTGTCACATTTCGCATGACCAGTGAGTCATTCGGAGTCACACTCATTATGAGTAAGTTTGGGAGTTACTCAGGCCAAACTCACAACAGAAGCAACAGCAACAAGACGCAACTTCCACATCTGGAGGAACAAGCTCAATATAACTGCAGTCCAGTTGAGCGATCGTCTTGGGTTCCACGGGTGTTGGTAGCCTTCGGACCACACTGCTTACAGTTAAACGACCACAGTGGCTACAGGATCAAAGAACAAATGCTAACAGATTATGATGTATGTATGCTATCATGGACTAGTAATACCTCGTACAGTACAGTTCACTGCATTCTTCACCAGATAAATGACGTGTCATCTTTTGTCACAGTGAAAACTCACCTGCAGAAGCAGCTGGCGAGAACATCTCAAAGCTAGGTGCAAAATATCGACTGCTTCGATCTGATTGGCTACTGCTTAGCACAGAGGAATTGGAGGGTGTCAGATATTTCAGGGTGTCCAATCTATCAGACTTTTGCGGTAGTGTGGGTTCCATGGATACGGTAACGTCGTGCATGTACACTGCAGTGCAATGTGTACAGTCTGTACAGTACAGTACTTACCGTAGTACACGTACTGCGCCCAGACAGATCGGCTGGCCCAGACAACCAATTGAGCTCACGTGCACAATATCTAGTACTGTAGTACACTGTAGCTCAGTAGTAGTACTGTACGTAGTACGTAGTAGTACTATTTGAAGTATTAAATACTTCATCCATTTGTGGGAAACGGTAAAGTACTCGTAGTCCTGTGCGACGTTCACATCATGAGTCGAATTATGTGGAGGTACAGTATGCTATGCACTGCATTTACCAAGCAATAGCACAAGAGACTAACCCGCTCTTGCATGCCACGGACGCCCAGCCGTGAGGCAGGAGTTTAATGCGTGGACCTTTGGAAGAACCGAGAGAATCCGCGAGCGCGATATTTCACCGAGCATCAGTTGCTCTCGTATGAGATAGTCTAGTTGTCTGGGTAAGGCACAAACTTGGTGCCCGGCGCGTTTTCCTTAATCCAGTCGAGCACGGTCGACACACGCGAGTACACGCCCGCCTGATTCGCGCGCGCGCAGCCGTTACCCCAGCTCACGATACCGACCACGACGTCGCCCTGCGAGGTCTCGAGGAACAGCGGACCGCCCGAGTCGCCGTTGCACGTGTCCTTGCCCTCAACACCGCCGGCGCAGACCATGGTCTCGTCCAGCGGCGTCATGCCCATCGCGGCGCACTCGTCCATGGTCTTGAGCTGCACGTCAACACGCAGCAGCACGCTCGAGGACACATCGACACTGCTGTTGTTCTCACGCGTGTCTCCCCAGCCGACGGACGTGGCGTACTTGCCGACGATGGGGTCTACGGTGGGGTTGTTGATGAGGATCGGCACGGGCGCGAAGGACGCCGGCTTCTCGAGCGTGAGAACCTTGTAGTCCCACTCGACTGCGTTGTCATTCGGCGCGAAGTACTTTGGGTGGCGAACCTCGCCGATGATCTTGATCTGCTCGCCGTCCGCGTTGCCCTGCTTGTAGTGCGTGCCCACGGCGGCGTACTTGAAGTTTACACAGTGGCCCGCAGTGAGCACGTGCGTCGGCGTAATTAACATTCCGTCACATTCGCTTGCGGACCCCAGGCTATTGCGGAGACCGACGACATACGTCTTCTCGCCAATGGGAACCTCCGTGCCGCCGACAACGAGCGGCTTGATGGCGGCCTGCGCGGCGTGGGTGACAGCGCTTGCTGTCACGGCAGCGCACGCAGCGACGAGATGGGCGAACTTCATCGTTGGGAGGTTAGAGGTAAGGTTGCGCGGTTCTGGGTTGCGTGGGAGAAGGTGAGTTGCAAAGTGAGACTGAGGACGTTGAAATGCTAGTCTCCCTTTCTGGCAGCAAAGGGAGAGAGCGAAAGAGGGAGGCTCCTCAAAGAATGCTTGGTCATCGTGTGCTGGGCTCACCCACCAAACAGCGTCGACAGCTCAGACAGGCGGACCAAGACCGACGCTGCGTCGTACTGTACGCACTGTCGACTGCAACTACACGACAATAGAAACGTGGTACACCTTTTTCGCGTTCACTTCATGGGAATGCCAGTTCCACCTCACCAAACTTTGGCTCACAGGTCCTGCACCCACAGAGTGGTAGCGGTATGCCGAGCTACTGTACAGTATCGGAAGGATATGCCACTGATCATCGTGCTCGATACGGTGTACAGTATGAAAAGGGAACATATCAGTGTGAACAACAGAAAGCTGTTCGCGGTCGGTGGAGGAGTTCATCTTATGATGATAGCGGTCGAGCGACGTCCATGGAGGGTCCCCCTTAGCCTAAAGGGGGACCCACTCACTTCCACGAGCGCAGTAAAGCATCGAAGGACCAAAGGTCCTTTACACTGTACGCTCGTGTAAGCGAGTATGTCGCAGGGCGATTAATAGGGCTAACTGCGTCACCCACTGGTAGTCTACCGGTCAGTGACTGACCGATAGACTATTAGATTGACTCAGTCCTTTCGAGTCCTTGCTCATTTTTCTTCCCTGCCAGGATTTGTTCGTTGAAGTCGACTCTCTTAGATCAGTACTTGAAGTTGACGGCGCGACTCGGCAGCCATCAAAATGAAATCTGCCAATGCGGCGCATGGGATAGACATGATGCGCGGGAACCACTGATGCTTGCACAGTACCAGCACCATAACTAGTCCAATAATACTGGACGCCTGCCAGAGTGGGATCCGCCACTTGGCAGGCACCCAGTACATACATACTGGGTGCCTGCCAAACAAGTAGGTATTTGGTGGCATATCGCTGCATATCCGACCCTTTTGATTTTATTCAGGGTGGGTAGGGTTGTGGCCATTTATTCAGACCATTTTTTCGTCTCACGAGACGATGACATTGTGTCTTTATGACTGTAACATATCTTAATTTGCAACCAGGGAAGTTTATATATACCGCTTTGTACGGTGTGTTCTGAAGTAGCAACTGTGGAATATGCCGACGTACCTGTCAAATACTATAACGTGGCCAAAGATGGTTTGAAGCCCATCCTTTTATTCCGGTATATGTCAATCGACATAAGCCAGTTTTGGCAGGCACCCAGTTTGGCCCTAAACGTTAGGGTGCCTGCCAAAAGCGGCTTACGTCGATTGACTGGCGGACCACCTCATACCTCTCAACTCGACACCCATCTGATATATCCGGTCCATGATGTGTACTGCGTACTGTACGCAGTACTGCAGTACTGTAGTAGACGAAGGCACCGTAAGATAGAGAGTTGCCAACTGTTGACGGCCAACAATTCAATCGCGAATCAGCTATTTCTCGGCTGTTACCGAATAAAACAGGTATTATTACAAGAGAGAGCTCGACCAGAAGCAACATTTGAAAAAGCCCTCTCTCCATTCTAAAGGTACAACGCACGAGGCCGATGCATTCGTGGAATGAGGTTGTTGCCGAGTACCTCCGAGGACTCAATCCCAATAATGGCGAAGTCAAAGTCCGGAACCGAGTTGTGTCGCTGAGCAAAATGGTGGATCCAGGCGTCGTATGTAGATCGCGCCGTGGAGAGTGAGTCGCTCCGAGTATGGTTTTGGGACATCTTTCACTCCTGCCGCCGTCCGCTAGGGACAACGAGCCAGCGACGCGTTGGGATGGGCTCCAGCCACGTGGATTGGGTACTCATAAGGAGCTGCTGCCAGCGATGCTCCGGATCCAACACGGTACCGACTGGGAGCAGGCAATGCGGGAGGCCGCGGCGAAGAAAGCCAAGCGAGGGTGGAGGCTGATGGCGGGCATCTCCCAGTGGCAGGCACCCACTCTTCTAGGTTCCGCTGGCCTCGGCTGCTAGTCGTTTTATTTTATAGCTATAGCTGTTCGCATCACTGTAATGCAATAGACGCCACCTCGAAGAATGAGAAGATCGTGATGCGATGCAACATGATTTAGCATCGGTAGTCCATGGCACCGAATCCTGCAGAACCGAGACTCCAAGTGCCGTGTCCATGTCTGCTCGAGACACCGAACTCGCTGCTCGCTAGAGCGCACACACACCATTGTTTGAATCACCCGCGAGCACCACCACCACCACTGTTCAAAGCCCCTCCACTAGCAGCAACCTTGTGGTGCAACAGCTCTGTTCACTGTTGATCCTCTTAGGCAGCAGATAGCTACTTCACTGTTCGGAACGGCGTTCGCCGGTCACGAGACAGACTTTGCAAAAAGCCTCAGAGGATGTTGTAGACCGCAGTGAGAGCTCTCGCGGGCAGCAAGAAGGCGGGGATCTTCATCGTCCCAGCGCAACGTAGGTTCAAGCGCAGGTGCACGGAAACTCGCTCATGCGTTGCCTGTGACGAGGCTACCACGCGCATCAACTCGTTGCCCTTTCCGACTTTGGCGAAGGCTTGAATTTAAATTTTTCAACGCTATAAATAATTCGTCGAGAACAAAAGTGTGCCGTGGATGCTGAGTCAACCCTTTGTGGCCAACCCTTTGTGGGCCTGGAAAAACGTGGCCCGATTGGCTCGACTCCACTCCATGGGAAATCCCAGTAGGTGTGTAGGCTTCCCTAGGCTGATTCGAGTGGAAGTTTCTTTTGGCGAACCTGCTGAGTCCGCCCCCCCCCTCTCCGATATATTCGCTGGATCTGGGCTTGTGCTCCGCCAGCTGCCAGCCTAACAGTACAGTATCACCTCCTGTGCACTTTAGCTGGAACGCCTCCAGCATCGTAATCAACACTGTCGCCGGACCAATCAAGAGATCGCAGCATGCGGAGAACAGTGCGCGTGCCGTTTCTGTCGTCGCTGCCGGGGTCGCACCCAGCCGACGCCTCACTGCGATGCAGTGCGCGCCTGATCTAGAGAGTGCGATGCTGCATCGCCAGGGTACCACATCAAATACTGCGGGTTCGTTGCTACGACGAGGTGCGCCAGGGGGCAGTTTCTTGTCGGGTACACACGATCCACTTGCCCACGTACACGCCTCAACATGGGTGGAGGCGGCGCCCCCCCGAAGCGGCCTCGGCTCGCAAGTGGGGTTGCGAATTGTCCCGACAGAAAACCGCCCGTTGGATGGAGTCTGATAAAAGGTCAGAGGGAATTACTTCATAAACTGCCCGTGTTATTAAATTATTATACCGCGCGAACAACCGATGGAAACCGCTCATGGAAGAAGGCGCTTTCCTTCAGCGTGCGGCTTTTCGCGCTGCGCGACTCACTTGCCATCTCCGTCGCTCTGGTGAATGCCAGCGACCACTTGCGGATTCTACAGGCTGAAAAATTCTCCATGGGAGGGCCGTCGTGTACTGGTGAAGACCACGCCAGGCGTGGTTGTGGTCGCGGCGACGTCCCGTTCGACTGTTCGTTCACGAACGCGCCGCTGTGCTGCCACGGCCATGAGCTCTTCCGCGCACACTACGAGCGAGCAAACCGAGTGAACAGCACGAAGGTACATGGGGTTTCCGCACGCATCGCAACTATCTGTTTACAGGTAGATGTGGGAACTGACTGTTCGTTGTTTATGGCGACGCCAGATCCTGCGCTACTTCCCACACTGCTGCCCGAGCCACGTCGGCCGCAGCTACTGTGGATCGTCGCTCATGGTCAGCGTGTCGCTGTGCGCGTCCGTCGAGCACGCGCGGGTTGTTTATTCCCCCGACCAGCTTAGCGTGTTTGGTCACTTCTGTGAGAACGACGAGGCGACGCACGCCGTTGGTGACGCCTTCTCGATCGACCACTTCCGATCGTCGCTGCAGACAGGAGACAAGACAAGCGGCGAGTGGATCGCCAGTCGCCTGGTCGTTCACACAACAAACTCGTGGGTTTTCGAGCTCAACCCGAGTCGTCGCTGGTGCTACGCGTGGCGCAGCGGCAAGCCAACAGCCAGCGGTTCATGGCGCATAAGCTGCAGGTCGTCGTGCTGCTGCACCAGCCATTCCACACGGTCAAGATCGTCGCTCAGACGGCATCACCGCCGTTTACGATGACGTCGTTTCGACGCTGTAGCGGGGAGAAGCGAGACGGTCTGCGGGAGCCGGAGCGACCGCTGACGGTACTGGAGGCATCCCTGCTGGAGGGCATTAGAGAATCGATTCCTTCTCCAGCGATCCGCTGCTCGACGACGACGAACGACCTTCGCAAGCTGTCTTCGCAGGCCGACTCGACATTCGTCGAGGGACTCGCGGTCCTCTTTTCGGTGGCACAACAGTTCCCACTCAGACAATTCGAACGATGGGCTGCCTTCTGGATCGCGTACCAGCCAGCGCCGCCTTCGTCGTTCTCCGGTGGCAGCGTCTCCACATCACTCGCTGAGCACGCCACAGTCGTGAATCTCGTCTGGTGGTTGCTCACGGACGACGAGATCCAGACCACACTCGACTTCCACGCGTCCCAGGCGGCGCGCACGATCCTCAACTTTAACGGCATTTCCCGTTGTCACGAGAAGTTGCTGCGCTGGCTTTACGGCCGCGTCGAGCAGTTTCTAGCCGGGTACAACCAATCCTGGCGAGCCGTGGCCGCCACTACGAGTGACGTTTCCGGGCCTCGTCCACGGATCGAAGGAGATTGTCCCCACTACTTCGACCGAGAAAGCTTCGTCGCTCGAGCGCGGCAACTCGCCGTGGCCGACAGTCACGCTTCCAGTCGCCTGAGTCAAACCGCAGCCATGGACATCAAACGTTCGCCCTCGCGGATTGGCCGTGCGTGGGTCTGTACGGTCAAATCGATTGAAATCCGTCCCGTCCGCACGCTGGAAACCGACACCCCCCGTGTGGCCGACAACCGATTTACATCCTGTGACGTGCGTGACCTCCCGATCGATGCGGTGTTCGCGTGTTGGCGACAGCTCGGCCACATCTTCGTGACGCTGGATGTCCCATCCAAATGTCTGGGCGTTTGCACTCGAAGACAGCCACGCAGTGGAGGAGCGAGGTTCATCTTGGACAACAACTACCGGTGTTTCAACGCCTACCCGAACGGCGAGTCTACCACGAGCGCGGGGAGCCGCCCAGTGCTTTGGCGATTATATCGGCACGATCAATCACTCGGGACAGGTGCAGCTCACGTGCTTCTCGTGGCCGGTGAGCCGCTGGAGCGACCGCCAGCTGGACTCCGCAGCGGACGTCGCCTACCGCTGGGACTGGGTCTTCCACCTGACCAGCGCTAGCCAGGAGCGGCTCCGAGTCGACCTGTCCGTTGCGACAGGAGCGGTGCTGCGACGGCCAGACTCTGGATTCGCGTGTATGCCCGTGGAGGACCGCGTCGCGACGGTCGGCTCGTGGTCGAACGCGGGTAGAGTCTGGTTTCGCTACGAGAGGTGACAGATTTGCACTAAAAATAACGTGAATATTACTAGTATAGCAGTACTTTGAAATAGAGTAGCCCTCAGTTGCGCCGGACCGTGCATCAAGCCGGTGAGGTTGACACCAAATTGACTGGCGTGATGTATAGTATTCTCGGTCGCTGCAGTGCGGAGTTTACATATTATTACACCTTCTTGCTCTTCGCCGTCATCGTGACCGACGAGCATAAAAGAACGCCGCCCATGTGCAGAGGCTCTAGGCACACGGTTCGGTTTGTAGTGTATTCCAACCATCTAGGTGGTTTATCGTAATCTATCGATCTCCGTGTCAACTACTATTACTGCTAGTATTGTGTATTTAGCCGCGTTGTATGGTGGCAACAACGCTCATTCTGGGCAATGACTTTGTGTGTGTGCCAACGGCGAAAGCTTGCAATGACTCTGCTACACAGCTAACGCGCTTGATCGTCTTCTCGTTGACACGTCGCTCGATCCCTTCCACACTGTCAAGTCGACGCTGCTCAGTCCGCAGCAGGAGGGTCACCACTACGCGCCACGAGCTTCATGAGCGCCGCGAACTCTTTGCGCCGATCATGCCGCTCCTGTTCGAACGCAGCAAGCAGCGCCTGCGTCTCGCGACGTTGCGCCTCGCGCTCCTTCGTGAGCACATCCAGCACCGTCGACGACGACACACTGTCGTCTCGTTCTGATGCAGCTGCTGTTGAACTGCTTGTCGGCGGGCGCTCGTCTCGTAGCTTCTCGACCTCCTGCGCCACGTCTTGGACACGGCGCTCCAGCTTTGCCTCCAGCTTCTTGATGGTCTTGTCAAACAGTGTGCGGTCACGGACCGCGTCGAGCTCGAGCTGAGCGATCCGATCTTGCAGGGCCTTTGCTCACTCACTCGTGGGCCCGTCGCTACTGCTGCCATGCGGGGCCAAGGCACTTGCTGATTGTCTTGCACGATCTTGTGGTGCCGCAAGTACCTCAGGATCGTCGCTTGAGCTGTCGTCGTCAGCATCTTCGTCGCTGTCCAAATTGTCTTTCCGCTCCTCATCGAAGCGTCTTCTAGGCGCGATCGTTCTGCTGCGCGCGAGATTCATTGCGTGAATGCGCGCCAACTGAGCGCGCTGCGCAGCAGTCACGTTCCGCAAGAATGGAGACGCCGGATTCTGCCGGACGTTAAGCAGTAGAACGACGCGCTGCCGACAGTCGTCTGGACCGGTGAATGAGTACTGCATCCTCTCCACCAGGCTCGCGTGCACGGCTTCCCACCCGGCCATCCCTTTCCCCGCGTCAATCGGGTGGTGACGAAGCGTTTCCGCCAGCAAACAGTCGAGTGCCTCTTGCGCCGCTTCGCGTTGGCGTCGGCGCGCGTCAATGAACCGACGTTGAGCTGACGGAGCATTTTTTTCCCACTCCAGTGGGCGAGCACGGCAAGTCCCAGAGAGTCGAATGACGCCGCCGCCGACTCGGCACTTTTCCAACTCGATAGCCTCCAGCTTCTTGGTCTGAGGGCGTGAGTTGCACACTCTGGTCGTGCACGAGGCCGTGCATGACACCAGTGAGGTATGCGATCCGTGTCTCGCAGCTCGCACCCGTCGAGAACACATTCTCCTCGCACTGCTCGTTCAGGCGCGTGGCCAGCGCGTTCCACTCCTCGTCTTCGTCCTCGCGCGTCGTCGACACGAATGGGCTGCTCTTCATCACCTCGCCAATCAGCATATCGTCGAACGACGTGACCCCCGGCGACTCGATCTGCGCGTAGCGCAGGATGCCGTCGAGCCGTTCGTCGCTGAGCTCGTCGTACTCGAGCAGCATGTCGCGTAGCGCAGGCGCGAGCCTCTCGTGGGCCTCGTGGGACCTGTCGTTCATGACATGGACGAGCCACTCGACGTGCTCTCGGACTCCGTCGGCGGCGACCACCGCAAGCGGGAAGCAAGTGGCCAGCTTCCGTGCGAGCGACACCCACATCGAGCGGTGCTTGAACGCGAAGAACGGCCGCACGTCCAGCAGCCACCGCATGAGGATCTTGTCTCGTCTGGCCATGAACGTTGGCCGCATGCCGCGCACCATCACGAACTTTTCCGTGGCGCTCGGCTCGCCGTCGCTGGACTCGTCGTCATCATTGGACTCCTCGCATGTATCCACGATCTGTCGATACACGGGGCTGGGCTGTGGTGGGGGCTTGGGTGGACACTCTGCCACGTACGCAGCCAATGGAGCCTGCAGCTTCTCCGTCAAGTGGACGCGAAGTGGGTCGGCGCGACGAATCCAGATGAGCTCGAGCCGCTCGACGCGGTTCTTGACCTGGATGCCGTTCTTTCGGGTCGTCCACACGGTCGCGCGCACGGCGGGGTGGAAGTCGTCGGCCACGCGCTGCCACGTGCGGCCGGTCGTGCCCACCGGTGCCAAATGGGGCTTGATCTCCATCACGACGGCCATGAGCGTGGCGTCCAGAATCGGCTTGACGTCGAACCGCCGCGAGCGGCTCCGCGTCGCGAAGGCGTCGCCGTTCACGATCTCGGCCAGCATCTGCCGCGTCTCGTTCTCCGCGTCCACACTCTCTTCTCTCTCACCGCCAGCTTGCTGTGTGGGTTCGTGAGCGCTGGCAGGCGGCTCGTCGTCGCCCCCGAGCTGCTCGTCCTCGGTTTCTTCGCCGTCGTCGTGCTCCGTCTTGACGCCATTGCGGGGCGACAAAGAGGTCGCTGGCGACACGCCCACTGCGAGAGGAGAGGCTTCCGCATGCAGAGACACAGCGCTATCGGCAGGCGCCGCTGGAGACCGCAGTGGCGTCGTATCCGGTCCGCGGTGGTTGGCTGGGAGGCCCACCATGGTCGGGACGTACAGTACTGTATCGCGATGCTGGTGGTCATTTATTACCTGCCCAATCAAATGTCGCAGGTCACAATAGTCAAACGTTCGCACCCAATTTATTTATAGCGGGATCGCTTCCGGGGCAGGTCAACAGGTCGACGGGTATACTCAATGTATACCGTATACTCCCTGTACGGTATACGGTATCTACAGGCGCTCAACTTCAATGTTACCGACAGCACGGATGCAGCCCGAGCACGACGCCTTCCTCTCCGCCCGCCGTCGTGCGCGGGTGCGCATCGACAATTCCCTGGTGCGGTGCGTCCACATAGCCGCGCGTTTGCGGAAACGAAGTACGCGGCCGCCCCACCATCACGGAAAGCTGTCCGTCGCTTGTCCCGTCGTCGCTGCGTGGTTCAGCGGGAAGCGGTCTCCACGCTGGTAGCACGTTTCGAGCCGCATACCGTGGTGGTGGCTTGGGCGGACACTCGTTGATGTACGCTGCCACGGGAGCCTCCAGCGTGCCGCTCAGTTGTCCATGCAGCGGATCCGTACGGTCGATGTAAATGCGTTCGAGCCGCGCGGCTCGCGCGGTTCTATACCTGGGTGCCGTTCTTCGGCTTCGTCGCCACGGCCGTGCCCAATGCCGTCGTAAAACGCGTCGGCCACGCGCTGCCACGTACGCACGACGCTGCCCAGCGCCGCCAACCGCGTACTACGTAGTATCTCTGGTGTTTATGGTAGTACACGACAACCGGTCAACCACTCGTCGTCGCCATGTGCTAAGCAACGCAACAGCGCCTGCAGCCTTCGCGACGATGCTCACCGTGGCAAAGGCCCCGCAGCAAACAGCAGCATGGAGCCGCGCCGCTGGGAAATCCAGTCCGTTGCGAACCACAAACGCGGCCATTGTGTTTCGATGAAGGGGGCGGGGGGCTGCGTTGCAGTCAAACAAACTTATTATAATACTCGCACACAGGTAATTAGAATGGTGCATTTAGGGCGGGTGCTTAACCCCACCCGTCCGTAGTACTGCATACATATATGTTCGACTCCATTTGTGGGACTCCTCGAGAACTCTTCATTCATCAATGCGCAATTTAGTTGTCCGGGTACGACACGACCGTAGCGCCCGGTGCGTTGGTCTTGATCCAGTCGAGCACGTGGGACACGCGCGAGTACACACCCGTTTGGTCCTTGCACGCGCAGCCGTTACCCCAGCTCACGATACCGACCACGACGTCGCCCTGCGAGGTCTCGAGGAACAGCGGACCGCCCGAGTCACCGTTGCACGTGTCTTTGCCCTCGACGCCGCCGGCGCAGACCATGGTCTCGTCCAGCGGCGACATGCCCATCGCGGCGCACTCGTCCATGGTCTTGAGCTGCACGTCGACGCGCAGCAGCTCGTTCGAGCCGCCGCCGCCCTCGCGCGTGCTTCCCCAGCCGATGGACGTGGCGTACTTGCCGACGATGGGGTCTACGGTCGGGTCGTTGATGAGGATCGGCACGGGCGCGACCTGGGCGGGCTTCTCGAGCTGGATGATCTTGTAGTCCCACGTGGCCGCGTTGTCATCTGGCTCGAAGTAGTTGGGGTGGCGAATGTCGCCGACGATCTTGATCTGCTCGCCGTCCGTGCTGTTGTTGCTGTAATGCGTGCCGACGGCGGCGTAGCCGAACGTCGGACAGTGGCCCGCGGACAGCACGTGCGTCGGCGTGATGAGCATGCCGCCGCACTGGGTCTGCTGGTTGAGCCCGTAGCGGAGACCGACCATCCAGGTCTTCTCGCCAATGGGCACCTTTGTGCCGCCGACGACGAGCGGCTGGACGGCGGCCTGCGTGACGGCAATACTCGAGACCGCGGCAGCGGCGATGGCGAGCGAGGCAGTCTTCATGGCTGGCTGGAGAGAATGGAGTGCGTGGAGAAGTGTGCTGGGAACTCGGCGAGTTGAAAAGTGAGACAGAAGATGGAGGGCAGCAGCAGCAAACCAAAGCGAATGGGTCACCGATGGGGGCCCGGGACTCCCCATGATGGAACGACTGGGGATGGCGGTGTGCCTTTCTGCGTCTGAGAAAATGAACGACAGATAGACTGGATCAGACCGGCGTGGTACATGGACACAAGCGCGCAACACACTTGCCATTGGCAATGCCAGCGACGCACCCAGTGTGCCACACACAGTGTGAGTCCGACTCACTGAGTCGCCCTCACGACGGCCGTGGCTAATTCGCGCAAGTTACGCGAACCTTGAAGTCAGGCGACAAATTCCGCACTATCCCGGTCCCAAAGGGAGGGACACAAGCCTGTTCTTCCATTCTGGTGAAGATGACGCACTGAGCAACCTCGGAAATGACGATGGTTGGAGTCCAACGGCCCGGCGTTCGGCGGTCCTCCTTCTGTACTGGACTGTAGGAGTCTTACCCATCTTCCATCAGCGATCTCGCGGCCGGCGTCAAGGCCGCACCGTCATCGAAACTTCGTGAGGCAGCTTCGCTGGTCACAGGCAGACCACGGACACCGCGGTCGCCGTCGGAACGGAGTGCCCAGATATCAAATGACACAGGTTGTCTCGCAAATGTACCCAGCCAAAATGCATTCATAAAGGTTCCTGTTCGGAACTGTATCCGTACCGTAACTGACCAGTATAGAGCACCCTCAACTTCAACACCCAACGGCGAGGTCTCGTACTTTTCTCGGAAAGCGGCGTCACAACAGTGCTCGTCCAGTCCCCCTCGCCAAGGACTCTACCATCTTACTTCACGACAAGCCACGATGGCCGGACGCGTCTCCAAGCCCGCCAAGCCGACGGTGGATCCACGGATCGACATGACGCTCATGCGCCACGTGCGGCTCGTCAAGCCGCACCTCGCGGCCCAGGGCTTCAAGATGGACAAGTGGGAAACGATCGCCACCGCGGTGAACCGGGAACTCGGCATGAAGCTGTGCCGGTCCGGTGCGTCTGCGCAGACCCGCTATGGTCACTTGCAGTCGCAATACAAGTCGCGCGAAGGGTACGAGAACATGCCCGAGAGGCTGCGCGAGCGCATCGAGGAGTACGCGGTCTTGCTGGAGACGCGAACCAAGTCATTAGAGGGAAGCGGTCTGCGCAGGTGCAGTATATGCACCACCAGGAAGACTTGGAGGACGAGACGGAAGACGTCCGACGCGTACGTGCCCAGTATGAAGATGGCGATGAAGACAAGTCGGGACAGATCGCGATGAAGAGCGAGGCGTTTGAGGAGAAAAAAACCAGCGATACGGGTGAGAAGAACCGTACGGTTCCTCGCCCCACCAGCGATCAGCAGACGCTGCCGCCGCTCGAGATGACGCTCCACGAGACGGTACCACCCTACGCACCATGACCGGCGGGCTGCTCGAGTTGGTAAACAAGGAGCGCGAGGCACGCCTCGAGGAGACCCAGCGCGTGCGCGCCGACCGCAAGGAGCTACTCGACGTGGCCCGTCTCGTGCTGCAGCGCGAGTGACGCGAGACCAACGGCCGAGGTCACATTCGTAGTTCGTGATATGGTGGCGTTTTCCGTTTTCCGAAATATTGGGTTAGGCATCCTTGACATCTCCGTTCCTAACCGTTCGTATCGGCTAGTGCCTCTTCAGCCTTCCTTCCAAGAAATCCTCCCGCACTGTCTCGTCCTGCCCCCCCCCATGAGCCGCCCGCCGCCGCCGTCCGTGATGGCGACGTCGCTCGCTGCCGCGGCCGCCGTGCCGCGCCGCGCCGTGACTGCCAGCGCGACCGACGAGGACCTCGCGATCCTGCGCCTCGTCGCGTCGCTCACGCCGCAGCAGCGCGCCGGGCAGTGGGCGCAGGTCGCGCGCAACGTGTCGCAGGCCATGGGCGGCATCGAGACGTCGGCGCTGCTGTGCCAGGGCCGCTTCACGCACCTGCTCAAGCGCTTTGAGAGGGAGCGCGCGGCCGGCTCGGTGTGGCCGCCCGACGCCGAGCTGCGGCGCCTGCTGACCACGGCGGCCGCGACCCCGGACCGCGCGGCCAACGGCAAGCCCGCATCGACTGGGACCACGCCCACCCGTGGTGCGGCCGCGACTGCGGCCGCACAGACCATCGCAGCGACCGCGACCACCCGCGCGGGCATCCAGACGCCAGTCGCGAGTGCCGCCTCGGTCGCGGCCGCGGCGCTCACGGCCGCGCGGTCGAAGCCCCCGCAGACCAACGGCACGAATACGGCGGCCGCGTCGTCCGTGACGACGTCATCCGCCGCCAGGCCCGCGAACGCGACGACCGTGATCACAGTACCGAGTCACCAACACCATGCAGCCACGAATGGCACGGCGGCCGCTGGCCAGCCATCCACCGAGGCGCGAGCGGCGGCGGCCCAGTCGAGACCGACAGCAACCAACGGGAAGAAGCGGCCGGCAGAAGACAGTGCGTCCACTTCCTCCGTGCCAGCGGCGGCGGTGGGCTCGACGTCGACGGCGCTGACGGCGATGCTCGATCGGCTCGTCGCGATGGAGAACGCGCGGCTCGGCGACGCTCGCGAGGAGCGCGCGTTCAAGAAGCAGCAGCTCGAACTCGAGCAGATCAAGTACGATTTGGAGAAGCAAGAGCGTGAGCGCGACCGCGCCAAGCAGGTCGAGGACCGCAAAAGGGAGCACGAGGAGCGGAAACGCGAGTTCGCGTCGCTCGCGGCGTCGCTCACGGAGGCGCAGCGCGCGATCCAGCGGCAGCAGGAAGTGATCGAGCGCCACCTGCAGGAACAGGCCGTGCAGCGCAAGCAGCGAGAGGAGCGCGAGAAGCAGCACCTGGCTGAACAGCTAAAGGCACGCGACGAGGAGATCGCCAAGCTGCGCGCGGTGATCCAGAGCGAGCGTGACGAGCGCGTCGAGGCGTTCCGCTCGATGATGGACACGATCAAGCGCGCGCTCGCGGGCGACGATGACGACAGCTGAACTTGGCGCTGCTCTTTCATTTTAGGTGCGTGTGGTATAGTAGTAGTATAAGCGTCCTACGTTTTTGGTTTCTCCAAGCTCATCTAACGGTATTTAGAAATGCAACAGCACTGACGTTAGTTGTACGAGACGAACTTGGCCCCAGGCGCGTTCGCCATAATCCATTCGAGCACGGTCGAGACGCGCGCGTACACGCCCGGCCGTTGCCCCAGCCCACGATGCCGATGATCGCGTCCCCTTTCGGGGTCTCAACGAAGAGCGGACCGCCCGAGTCGCCGTTGCACGTGTCCTCGCCCTC
>JAADVV010000416.1:0-16678 GCA_023335905.1 Pythium pyrilobum
GCACGTGCTTGCGCACTTTGACGTGGACGCCGGCGGCCGCGGTTTCGAGCACGAGCAGCGCGAGCAGCAGCGCCGCGACCCATCGCAGGCGCGCCATGGCGAGAGGTGTCTAGCAGGCGTGGCGCGGCGAAAGCTCGTGCGTGAAGAGAGGAGGAAGACGCTCGAACGCCTTGACCACTTGGTTGCTTGCTGATTTTACTGTCTTGTGGGTTGGGCGAGAGAAATGAGGAGCTCTCGGAAAGGGCTGAGTTGCAACCCAGGCGGTGTGGATTGGCTAATCTGGTATATTAAACGCCTCATGATTGGCTTAAATATTAATATTTAGCCAATAGGCAGCGTCGAGAATTTGGGTACACTAGATACGATTGGTCAAAACCTGATATACTGAATTAAGCTGACCACGTTACGTGGTCCACGTTGCGGTCAACTTGAAGTGCAGGCTTGTGCAGGCATAGTGAGTGGTGTTCGAACCAGAAGCCGCCGTTGGGCACGGCCACTTGGAACGACACGATGGCGTTGCCAGCCTTGGGCGAGACGTACTCGGTGAGGTTCGGGAACGCACCGACGCGGTTTTCCAAGCTCACGTGAAGAGCTGGTTGCCACCGCAGGTTGCCACTGCAGGACGCCACAGAGTGTGGATGTGGAGAAGAGGGATCCGGCACGGCGATCGATAGAACGCAGTTGGGGAAGCGTTGAGGCCGCGAGTCCCGCCTGACACTTCTTCTTTATGGTGGAGTCTATTGCGTTATGTCTTTGCGAACAGCTATAGCTGTAATAGAACGACTAGCCGGGGCTAGCGAGACCTGTATGCGTGGAGGTCCGCCACTGGGAGATGTCACCAGAGTTCCGCCTGACACGATATCCGGCTGTCCGTTCCCACGTAGACACAGATAAACCACGAAAAAATCCTTTGGGGGCAGGACGAACGGCGGGTGGATTTTGACCAGCACGTGGCATGATATGTGCGAAAGTATCCAGCAGATGTGGCCGCTGAGTTCTCGGGTCACTACTCGGTCTCCAGCTCTCTGGACAGTGCATCAACTCAACTGAGCAGAAAGACGCAGCGGGGACACGACGAAGTTCGTCACGAACGCCTAGCTGCAGAGCGCGCCTGATGTGACCAGAGCACTGGCCGCGGGAAGTGAAGACATGTGGCGGGCTGGGTTGGCATGGCAACACCGGCAGCTGATTCTCTCGGAGAGGCGCAGCAAGTGACACTGAATATTGTAGCACGAATCTTGCTGTACTACCTCGAGCCATTGTTCGTCTCTTCTGAGATGTGTACTGTATGGTATCCGCTTCGAAGACAACATTTAGTCGTCGCATGCATTATGTGTCCAGTGACGCATTGCATGAACATCGTCGCGGTCAGTCAAGACCGGTTGGAACGAAGAAGACGTTTGTCCAGTTGAGGCTCCTTCAGGGCTGTCCGTGCGCGAACGCCAACCGTGTGTTCGATGGGGCGACATGGCCAAGGCGTGGATTTAGTTGACGGTACTAGAACGTGGCAACTTCCTCTGCAGGATCAAGAGCTCGACATCTTCTCACCACTTTGCAATCGTTTATATGTGACTAGATATGCAAGAAAACCACTTTGGGTTGAATCGCTTACCTCTATGATTTATATAATATATAGATTATAGAGGTATTATATTATAATAAATAGGAGGCAAAATTGAATACTACTGAAGTAGTTGCACAGTCCATCAGTGTGGCCACATATGTTGCGATGTCTGTCCTTCATGTCTCCTTGCGATAGACTACTATTGTGCAGCGTCTCCCAGTCCTAAGGTGACGAGGCAGCATGCTGCCACCATCGTCAATACCTAGTTAACCTTGGTAAAGTGGTCAATTCATCCGACATGAGACATCGCTTCGAAAGTCTATCACAATACTTATGCTGGATGGCGACGTCAGACCTGTAGCCAGCGTGACGTCGGTGGACGCACATTCCAGTCGGCTGTGGCGCCCATCCTCGCGTAGCCTTGCCCAAGCGCTATCGTCCAGCGAGACCAGGTTCCTCCTTCTCTACCTTTTTTTTATCTAGACGCCCAGGTCGCCACGGAGCCACTGTCTGCCCCTCGATGTTTTCGGCGCCAGCCAATTTATCATTAGTCAGCTCAGGGACTACAGATCACCTCGGAAGGAGGCGCTTCGTTGTCTGTACGGTATGCAGATGCGCGTCGTCTCGTGGACCAACTCGGGGTCACCAAATGACAACATCACCTGAGCGCGTTCAGCAAGATGGAGTCGCAGCCAGAGCAATCAGGTCTTCCACCCAACCTCCCTCACACGACACTCGGAGATCGAGCGTCACTTCTCTTCCGACTTTGCCCACTGGCAGACTCGGCACTTCGCTTGACTTGAACGTCCCGCGAGTTCGGGCCTCCGGTCGGCTTTAGGAGTCTAAAAGAGTAGTGCATTAGACCTCATTTCATCATCATCATCATCATCACAATAAATAGGAGTTGTTGTGCCACTTTGAAAGCCAGACTCCTCCACACACGGGAGCTAGAGTTGGCACCGCATCACCAACCATGGATCAGCTGCGGTGCATGCACACGAGCAAGCACTGTCCGAACCCTCGCTCGCGCAAGGACAACGGCGAGCTCCATCGGCTGTGCGCAGTGCCATGGCCAACCGAGCGCAACGTCGCTGGCACGCCAAGCAACGCCTCGTATACGCAGCCATGGCTAGCAAAGCCAGCTCGTCAGCGCCATTCCCGAAGCGTCTGCACTGACAAGCCATGTTACAGCAGAGTCTGGTCAGTTCAGAGCATCGGACGCGGCTTCTTCTACGGAAACACCATTGGCGACAATACTCAAGATGCACTGACACGTTGATGAACACGCTGCTGACAAGTCCTGGGACGAAGACAACTCGATTTCGTACACGATTTCGAGCGTTCCTACCCTGATGACCGCGTGAGCTCCACGGATCCCTAAATGGAGTCGGCGAAGCCGCCCAATCGAGCCAATCGAGCGAGATGTATGATGTCGATCTCGTTTCGAAGGTCACGGCTAGGGAGTGAGCGCTGCACACAGGCAATAGAACTATTGTTGATACGGCAGTCGCAAATGGTAAGCATTGCATCCATTAATAGTCGTGGTTAGCGAAAACATGCGTAGCTAGTCAACTCTTCTCCTGTATTTTGTTTCATCAAGCTCACACGAACACCAGAATGCGATGCTGGATATGACCAACTCCCCTGCACAATATAATCTACACCCAGTTCCAACGGCGATAACAGGATTTCCACCAAAGCAGAGTCACAGGCAAAATCCAGGAGCTACGATTGCCTACGCTAGAACCAAGTCCTTGCAGTTGATGTCGTAGCTGTGGCAGTGTTTCTGCAGCATGCATTGGAAGAAACTCACGCATTAAATGCATGAGGCGGTTCTCATGGTCAAGCCAGAGGTCTTTCAGAGTACAGTAACGATAGTCCGATGTCGACGCTGAACCCCACTTCGTTATTTCCATCGTATCATCATTTAGCCAGATGCTTCAGATCCAGTCCAATTCTCTCGACATCGCTAGCTCGCGGTATCCTCAGTCCGCGCTCGTCAAGCGCCAATACGAACTCGCCTAAGACCGCGATGTCGCCGTCGCTTAGCGGCTCGGGATTGAGACGGATCAGTGAGGCATCGCAGAGCTGTGACTGGTCTCCTACACTAAGTGGCGTCAGGTAGTATCGGTCAAGGCCGAGCCAGTTCATCCCTGTAGACTGTGCCTTGCGTTGTCGTCGTTGTGGACAATCCTGAATACTAGCTGACGGTGCCCGTTAAGGCCTCCAATCCGACTGGGGAGAGACTGGCTGTCGTTGCCATTCGTCTTTTGCCGTCTGCGTGGGTGCTAGCGCCGTTGGGCCGCGTTGGCTCGGTCCCGGTGTTTCGTGCACTGCACGAATCGCGCAGAGACGATGAAGGCCGCCACATTCGTTGGTCGAACCCGAGTTTGCGCACGGCTTGCTTGCGTCCTGAAAGAGCGTCTGATCTCTCATGTGTTGCCATCAACGCAAAGGTGGAATGACGTTTCGATGACAGTTCATAGCCACGCAGGTTCGCGCTGTGAACTGTACACTGTCCGACTCTGGCGTGGCCGATAGCTGCACAGTTCAGAACGGTCGGTGCTGCCGTTAAGGTCCACCTCTCGGTCTGTTATAGAAAGAATCCATTCGCTGTGCGTCACGGATGGATGGGTCACGAAGCTAGCGCACCCATTGACTGGACGTTTGAGACTTCTGGTTTCCATCCGTCGAATTCGGAGATCAAGTCAGTGAGAGAGCAAGATGTTTCGTGCCTGTGACCTCTCGTCCCGAGAAAAGCGCACCTCACCTGATAGCGGTTGCGAGTATCCGCTGAGCGCTACCAGCAGGACATGGAGACCCACCTGCAGCGGGTGACAGTCAAAGACCAGAATTCGAAAACCCAGCTCGCTTGCCGTCGGCTCAGCAACAATTCGGTGGCGAGTACCACGCAGCGCGGCTGCACCTCGATTTTGCTGCAAAATGACGAGTAGAGAGTGGCGGATCTCTGCACGGAATCCACTTCAAGTCTGCGTCGCGGCCGCCTCGGCTACGAAACATCCATCGCACACGATACGAAGAGGACTACAGTCAAGTTGACCTAGATGGGTGTGGCTGTACATACAGCCTTTCAGAGTTGGTGGCGTTCTGCACATACGCTGTCAGGGAATCCCTGGTGGGTGGGCATAAATACTGCGATTTCTGTACGCTGCAGTTGTGTCGAAACTCTCTACTCGATACTTTCTACAGTAGTGTAATGTACTGTATCCAGTTGGAATCTACGACATCATAACAGTGCCGCGATACATCTTCACACACGGTCGTCAGCTGCGTTTTGTGACGATACCTCCGACCACCACGGTATCTACCGGTTGTCGTTGCCGTTGCAAGATCTGTC
Source organism: Pythium pyrilobum (assembly GCA_023335905.1). Taxonomy (NCBI): domain Eukaryota; phylum Oomycota; class Peronosporomycetes; order Pythiales; family Pythiaceae; genus Pythium; species Pythium pyrilobum. The sequence goes on from JAADVV010000416.1 coordinate 4,923, forward strand.
GCGAGCGAGAGCGCTCCTGTGCGCACGCTCGGGTTTGCCGCGAAGTGGCGAGCACGCTGTGAACGGATGATGTCATGCTTGACTTCGAGACAGATCCGAAGTGCTGCTCGCATATACTACTGCCAGCCACAACGACGGCTACAGTACTGGGACATCCCCAGCGAGCAAGCTGGCCGTTGGTAATTCCACGCAGCTACTCTGCCAGCAATACTTTCTACGGATAACTAAGTTGAGAGCACGAACCGAAGAATCCGAGTTCCGTGGAAATCGGCAGTAATGCATCGTCACGCCCACAAGCCAGAGAATTCGCAGCCACACTGAACGGTAGTACTGTGGTGTCGTTATGCACTACTCGAGCTGAGCTTCGCAGTGCGTCGCGAAAACCGGGCGACTCGCCCAACCTTCGCATCTGTTCGCGCACAGCTCTTCTAGTAAATCATTGCATCTAGGCTGTGATAACACATCATTTCCATGCGAAGTAGCCTCACCCAGTGAAGGCACAGTGAGTCACTGTACGCACTGCGTAGTGCGCAGTGAACGGGCGGGGAAATCCAGTCACGGTGACCCATTCCCCGAGGTGCACGCAGCCAACCCCGGGGAGTGCTCCCTGCTGACTGCCGACCCTACCGCACCAGTCGTGACTCCGCGTGACGCGCACTGTACTGCATCTTTCTCATGCTACGTTCTCGTCGAGTACTGCACACTACATTGAAGCTGTGTACATGGTGTGGGGGATGGCGTTGGGTTCTGAAGTCTGTATTACATCAAGTGGTTGAAGAAAACTCGACTCCTCAGATTTATTTATCGGGATCAGCTCAGCTGATCCCGATAAATATTGGTCGCTGGAAAGAGACAACATTGCGTGCATGGCCAGGCGTGCTTCAACATACAGTAGCGACGGAAACGCCGACATAAGTGTTGGCATACAATGTGCTACTGTACTCCCAAAACTCTACACATTGATCATCGCTTTTTTGTGCTGCTGTCTTCACCAGATGGCGAGCCGAAAATCTCAGTATTCTCGGCTCGGTGCTGCCCAATTCCACTTTGCCGCGCATAAAACGACCACATAGACCTTGGAGGCGTCGTCAGCGGATTGCGATCCATTCCGAACCGTGGATCGGCCGCGAGTGGGCCTTTCTGCGACCAAGATTACTGAGATGTCACTGCTGTACAGTACTCACAACAGTGACATCTTGACCCGCGATGTCTCACAGGTCGCCCGTGGCGATGAAATCGTGATCGCCATTCGGCAATTCACCCTCCAAGACACACGCGCCCACGTACCCCTACTCCACGGTTAGTCAGCACCATCATGGAGTACGCCGCCTGCCTGTACGCCAGCAAGCCCTGCGCGAACCCGCGCTCCCTGAAGGACAACGGCGAGCTCCACCGGCTCTGCACGCTCCACCGCACCAAGGCCAACGACGCGCAGCGCCGCTGGCACTCGCGCAAGCGCACGCAGCCCACAGCCGACAAGGAGAGCGCTGAGGCTCCGCGTGAGAAGAAGCGCCGAACGTCGAATCCCTACCGACGACCCAGTGTGGTACACGCCCCGCCTCGAGGCCTGCCGTCGACCGACCAGTCGATCGCATCGTGGGAGCGGACCGCTGCGGTCGCCGTGTCCCTGCCGGTGTTCCGCTTCCACGAGTTGGCGTCGTGCAGCTCGCTAGGCGACGAAGACTTTGCGATTCTGAGCGACATGCTCGGCGGCGGCGACGACTGCAGGCTCTCGATCGGCGTCACAGCGATTTCCGACCCGCACGCAACGACTGACAAGGCGTGGTGGGGCCACCAGGCCCCCGAGACCATAGCGTACTCGTTCTGAGTACTAATACAAGAAAATATACACTAGTTTGCATAGTAACGAGCACTGCACTGTCGTTGAGTCGCCTCCTTGCCAGTCAGTGGCGCCTAGTCGCGCTCAGACGCTGGCGGTGTGGATTGGTAGCGTAGCTTTCACGAACCGCAAGAGGACGTGTCTCCGTATAGAACCTCGCCAGTGTAGTACAGCAGGAGAGAGAGAGAGGCCCTCTACTGTACTATACTAGACTAGTCTTGAGGTTCCCTGTTGTACTGTGGAGAGAGGCCTTCTACGATACTCGACTAGTCTCGTTCCGTGTGGACACGGCCAGAAACAGTGGTGGGTGGGTGAGTCACACGTGAGGAATCTACTGCAATAGACGTCAGCGCTCCGTGCTCCGCGGTGAGGTGCTCAGCTCCTCACCGAACGGTATCCACTGCTAGGCGTCTGCTGTGGCCCACAACAGGCTGTGGGTGGTGGTGACCGTCACCGCGGAAAATCCGACAAAGTAAGACATAAAAATCCAATAATCCGGATTCTGGATAACTCTGCTTTCCCCCAGCGGCTCGGCAGCCAGTCACTGAGCGACTCGCTCGGCGCGAGCCACTGGCTGCGAAGTGGGTTCTCTCGCCACTTCAACACTGTGAAAGGCGGTCAGCCTGACTGCCAGGCACATGTCGAGAAGTCAGCTATGCGAGCGTTTCGACCTGCGCCCCCTTACAGTGGAGTTTCAACGCCGCTTGGATCGGTTCCTTTTTCTTCTCCCCCTTCTGCTTCCTCTGCGGTGTCAGTGACACCTCGATGGCTTGGCGGCTCGGGCTGATGCCGCCGCGCCCAGTAGAGACACCTCACCTTCCGACTTGGCCAACGCACGTGTCACTCCAGCCGTTGGAGTCATCCGAATCTCCACCAATGGATTGCGACTTCAGTATGCGAGGCAGCGGACCGACGCGGGGCCGTCTTGGACAACAGGCAGGTCGTTGAATCCGGTCGCCGCGAAAAAATCCACCGGCGCGCTTTGGTGCATCTCAGCGCAACATACTGTACAGTACAGTAACGCAAGCGCGCGACAGCGTTCGTCGCCGTCCACCCATCGACTCCTCTTTACGTTGGCAAGGCCAGCTGCCCCTCCATCGTGACGGACACGACGCAAGCGGGACGCCGTCGACGCATATTCGCGCAGAGACGGGAGACAGAACTTCGCGCACGCGTGTGTGCGTGTGTGCCTCAGTCGATACTTCGAAATACTGTTGCTGCACTGTATCCAGCAACGACACATAACGAATCTAACGATGGAGCCTCCAGCATGAAGGTACATACACTGTAAACATCCCCAGAGAGAGGAGAGAGTGGGAGCTCAGACGAATCAAGTTGATTTATCTCGGACTTAGTATGCACTAGCGTCACACAAGTCTCGGCTCGCAAGCACAGAAGTCTACACATTGATTTATCGTTATTTTTCTTCGGCGTATCATACTGAACGCCAGTCAACTCGTCGTCCTGCTCCATCTCCCATAACAGGTCGAGAGTGGTACGCGCTTCGTCAAGACGTCGACCTGATTGTGATCGGCGCAACGCACAGAGACAGGCCAGTCGTATAATTTATTTGCCGTCGTGTCCCGTCTGCATAGCTGCTCGACATCGTCAACGTCCGCGGAGACCATCACTTGCGCTGGGCTCCTGCCACGAGCTATAAAAGTTGTACCCGTCGTCGGATTTGTCTGTCTACTTCGTCTCGCGCGGCTGCGAGCAGCTCACTTCCCAATTCACTCGCTCCTACGCACACACACATACCGACCATCATGGAGTACGCCGCCTGCCTGTACGCCAGCAAGCCCTGCGCGAACCCGCGCTCCCTGAAGGACAACGGCGAGCTCCACCGGCTCTGCACGTTCCACCGCACCAAGGCCAACGACGCGCAGCGCCGCTGGCACTCGCGCCAGCGCTGCGAGGCGAACGCCACCGACTCAGACTCGTCGAGCAGCGCGCCGTACCCCAAGCGCCGGCCTAGCTCGCCCTCGAGCGACTCGGACTCCTCGTTGCCCCGCCGCCGCCGGCGAAGCGCCAAGCTCGCGCAGCCGAGAATCGCGGCCATCGCACAGGCCAACCTCTGGATGGCGGACGCCACGATGATGGGGCTGCCTCTGCCAGAGATCCACTTCCCGGAGACGGCGATCGAGTTGTGCGACCCGCTCAACGACGAAGACTTTGCGCTGCTCAGCGAGATGATCGGCGAGCTCGAGGACTACACGCCCACCGGGGAGATCCAGATCCAGACACTCGATCCGTTCTCGACGTTCGAGAGCGAGTGGCGGAACGCGACTGCGCTCCTGCCCGAGGCCTTCACGTACTCGTTCTAAGAAGACCAAGCCGTATCAATTGATGAACTCATTTTAAAGTACTACAAGAAAACAGCCAAGTCTCCGATGCACAATACACCACTGATCATATTTCCCCCAACTTTGAGAAGCCAATTTGTTTCCGTTGTGGGAAAAAAGAGTGTCCCACCCGCGCAGTGACGTGTACACGCCGTGGAGTACCGTTGCCAGCTTCTTACGAAGGCTTGGGTCGCGAAGTAAATAGTAATAGTTGCGAGACCGGAATGCAGTATCGTGCACGGATAAGTCCAATCTGGGTCTTCACGTAAGTCCAATCTGGGTCTTCACGTAAGTCCAACCTGGGTCTTCACGTTGGTCCTGGACGTCAACGCCGTATTATTATTCAAGTAAATTAGTAGCCGACACACATACTAAACCCTAGTAATACGCACAGGGAGTTGGCATCGAGAAGATATCGCTTTGTGACTCGTGGATCGCTTTACCGTCCCCGCATTGCCTTCCGTAGCCGTCCGCGAGAAGGTTGTGAGATTGCGAATTGGAGAGGTCGACTTTACCCGTAGGCGAGGAGTCCTCGCCGTCCAACCTTTTCGGGTTTCTTTATCAAACAAATGTCGTCACGTAAAATAGGAGAACTCTTGCTGGATCAAATTCATGAACGTGAATTCTTTTCTTCTGAACCCCTGCGGTGAGGTTTCACGCACAGGTGCCCGTCCAAACACGGTAGCTTTCCAGGCACGACGCCTGCAGCCTTCGCTCCTCGATGTACGAGTCGTCATGCGCGTTGTCCGCCGAGGCGGTGAGGTCGTCTACTTCCGCGATGAACTCGCGTAGTATGTCGAGTTCTTGGTCGTTGATGCCGTTGGCTTGAGGCGTAGGCTCGGTCCAGATCGCCGGCCACTGGGGACACACCGTAGCTGACAGCAGCGTATGCTGGTGTTTCGTTCGTGCCACCGACTCTGAGCCTTTGCGCGTCGTCTTCACCGCCGTTGGCTTCCGCCGCGCCGTTGAGTGCGCCTTCATTTTGCGTCGTGAGTGCCAGCGCTTCTGCGCCTCGTTCGCCTTCTCGCGGTGGAACGCACAGAGTTGGTGGAGCTCGCCGTCGGGTTTGGTCGACCGCTGGTTGATGCAGGGCTTACTGCTGTAGAGACAGATCGTGGTGTCCATGGGTTTGTGTGGGTCGTCGATGCTCCAAAGAGCGAATGAACACGCCGGGGGCTTCGATCTGTGTCTACCCACTCGGAACTCAACGAAAATGTGCTTGTGCACTCGATAAATCAGCTTCGTCTCGTGCGGCGCACCGTACTAAGTACAGGAAGATGCCGAAGCTCGGCTCGTGAAGGAGCTGAGTTGCCTAGTCCAACAGTCCGTTTAACGGACGCTGTGAGTGACTGGTGGCAGCTGTGTGAGCTTCCAGCTGCGCAGCTGCAGATCGCGCGCAGTTCCGTCCGTCTTCCACGACGCCGCGTTGCGGCCCTCGCTCGAGGATCTTGTACCACGCTGGATTTTTAGACGCACTGGTTCGACTGCATAAAGAATTCAACAGACGATTACATTCGCGAGACAGAGAAGCTTTCTGCGGAAGGGGCATCACACATTTACTGAAATTATCAGAGCATTCGCTGGCCTCTGGACAGTCGGCGGACACTGCCGCCCGCAATATCACGTGCAGAGGATGACCTCAGGGCCAGATGCAGCGTTTGTGCCTGGCAGTTGACTGGACAGACTGGCGAGTCAACGGGACGACTGCGCCTGGCGACTATAGCGACCACTGAGCTTGCGCTTGCCCCACGTATGCTGTACACAGCCAGAGCCAGCGTACCTGCAGTTGTGCATACACAAATTCTGCAGCGTGCAGAAATCGACGGAACCTGGCCTGCCAGCGTCTGGGCGTGGAAGGCACCTGCCGTCATGAGCAGTAAGTGCCCTTCACTTACTCCACGCGTGGGACTCTACAAGCCACCCCATCGTTGACTAGAATTCTCAGGGGGGAGCGTTACCAGTGCCACACGCCAGCAGTGCTGGAAGTTTCCACTGAGCACCAGCGCGCACAGCCAGCTCGCTTTGGCACGTACCACACAGAACAACACTGCGCTTGACAGCCAGAGGGAGAAGTGGGTGCAACAGTCGAGTTCGCTTTACAGAAGAGAACTGCACGACTCATCTTCGTTGGATTCATCGTGCGTCGCGCCGGCGGTCGCCCGTCCGAGTCGGATTTATTCCAGCAATACATCGCGCTGGTCAAAATCCGCTGGTGATGGATATATCTGATGGATCGACATAACATGGCGTGTGCAGTGCACACTGTGCACAGGTAACGCGGGTGTTACTGACACAAACTTATTATACATGCGCGGTGCCAGTGCACCTCTTCCGAGTTGCGCGCAGACGTGTTCGGTCGGCTCTACTGTACGCAGTAATGAACAGCATCGACTGTACGGTCCAATGGGGTACAGTATGATACTGAGTATCCGTCGTTGAAAGTCTGTGCGAAGTCGTTAGGCCGACCTGACCTGCTCGGCTTCGAGACGAGAGTGGGTCCCTCGAGACTTAGCATCGCCGACATGGCGGAACCCGCGCTCGCGGCTTCCCCCTAATCGCGGCCTGTCCGGTTGCTAGGGGCTTATGTACTGTACTGGTCTGGATCCGCAACAGCACTCGGTGCCACGGGTGTGTCTTGAATCAAGTCGCGTCACGCGAGCAGCGTGCACGGCTGCATGGCAGTTCGGTTCTGCCGTGTGACATTGGCCAAGCAATCCAGGAACGCCAACGAGCCGTTCCCCACGGAGCTCGTCCGCCGAAGAGGGCGGTGTAAGCGCCAGGAAATCCTTCCTGCTTCATTCTGAAATTCTCCTGCCGCTGGGCACCCCGTTCTCGTTACTCTCAAGACTCGACACGCGCACGCGCCAAGCCAACATGGCCGAGACTCGCTGCCAGTACGCGAGCAAGCCCTGCAACAATGCTCGCTCGACCAAGGAGAACGGCGAACCCCACCGTCTCTGCGCCTTCCACCGCAGCCGCGCCAACGGCGCACAGCGACGATGGCACTCGCGGCGCCGCGAGCGCGCCCAGGCCGGCGCCAGCGCCAGTCCGCTCGTGGGTCTCTCCTCGCCGTCCGCAAAGATAGCTCAGGCCAGCGAAGCAACCCTGCCCGTGCATGAAGAACTCTTTGAAGAGAGCCTGTTCCCGTTCGAGCCGCTTAGTGAGATCGACATGGCTCTGCTCGCCGAGCTGCTTCTCGTGCCCTTCTCGTCGCAAGAGATCGAGCCGCCGACGAGGACCGCGCCAAGACTAATTGTGTGATAGTAAGAACGGAGTTAACTTGATTTTTGTATGTATGGGTCATTTCGTGTGTCTGCCGACGGCGGCCATCCCGGCCTCGAGCCTCAATGGGGCCAACTCAGCTGGGCGATGCCATTACAGGCACGCGTCTCAGCTGCGAGACCCGCTCCCCGTTTATGAAGCCCAGGACTTCCCGCATTGTTCTGTTACCCCATTGGCAGATTTATCCTGGATAAATCTGCCAGTACAGTATAGGATTCCCGTACCCAGTGACACCCGAGTAGAATGATGTTGTCAGATATCATATAGTTGCCTATCACGAACAACAGTTAGACCAATGGAATAATCGTCTTTGTACTGTTTATAAACTGTCAGCATGCATAAGTCCCACTGTATCACTGGGTGCAAGGTTGACTGTACAGTACGGTACCGTATATTGTTAGGTATCACACCTCTTCGTGGGCGGCAGATATGGCCAGAAACGCTGTACGCTTTAGCGACAGTGGACCCGGCGCGTCCACCACTTGGACAGAATCGCTGCACGCTTTAGCGAGAGTGGACCCAGCGCGTCCACCTCTCTGCCTCCACTGGCGCTGTTTAGAAGTTCTGCCCAAATTCGGCTGTTCTGATTGATCTGCTTGGAACGGCGCCGAGCTGAGTCCGTTAACGGAAAAGAACTGCCGTCAGCGGGAGCGGGAATCCCACAGGGTGATTGCGAGGACGCCAGCATTGCTGGCTGGCAGGAAGAGTGTGGTGGCACCACCCGCACCAGTGGTCCACTGAGTGGACTCTCCAGTGGACTCAGTCCACTGGTGCGGCCCTGGCCGTCTGAAATGACGCCGACGTCACTGCACTCTGGTTGACGGCGAGTCGTTGCCCCGGTCACCCCGAAATTTAAAAATATATTGCTGGGTTATCCAGCGAGTGGATCATCGTAAGGCACAGCAAACACATTCTACTGTAGGTACGCTGATCGAGCAGTTGTTTTAGCTTGACAACCATGTTGCTGGTTCCGCCTGGGGCTGTCGGCTACCGGTTCTGGATTCTGGATTCTGGATTTACCAGAACTGCTGATGCGAAGAATGGACAACGTCTGCCAGAGTCTGCCAAAGCCCATCGTAGTGGCCGTGGAGAGCGAGCGCTCGCGCAAGACTTCGGCTTCGGCTGTTCCACCCTAGGACCGATAACGACGACACCCAATCAGCCTCGATGGGCTCAACCCCCAGCTGAGGGGGACGGGACTCCCGTTATGGGAGTTGACCGGTCTTTGACTCCCTCCTGTACAGTACGGGCGCGTTCAGAGATGGACCGATCTAGGGGAATTGCCGCCACAGCCCAACGGAAATTCCGTCGCGACACATTCTGATGGAATGTGTCGCGACGATAAGTACTAACTTCCCGTAGATAACCCATATAAACCAGCGCGGAACGAACTCACTGGGTATTACTGTACGTCACTTCATCTCGAACTCATCACCTTGAAGAACGCTATCTGTCGGATGATACCGGTGGGGCCGTTTCATCCCTCGGTGGGTGCCGCGCAACCAAAAATGTAGTGCAGTACAGTACCTCGTCGTGAGCGATCAAACCGTATCGGTCTCGGGCTCTGCGGCTTCGTGATAGAAACCTTCATCGACCCCCTGCGACGTGGAAAGGTTGCAGGAGCGAAATTGTGCAAGTCGGCGTTCCGTTGAAACACCAGTCGACCTCGAACGCATCGTCCGCGTAACGGCGCAGAGTGCCAGTATAGTGGATCCAAGTCAAATCACTTCCTCCCCGTCTGTAAATTCCGTGGCGATCTGCTGATGGAATGTAGTACGATACGTAGGCACTCAGTCTGAGTGCAAGTTGCACTGTGCAACAGAGGTACACTGTACTGTACTGTTGGTAGGTAGTTACCTTTGATGACTTGCAGCTGAGGAAGGCGAGAAACCAGCTCCTCTTAAGTAGGCATAAACCCTACGGATCTCTTCCGTCGAATTGCTCATGGGCGAGCTGAGCTGTTCAAAGGTCCAGTCGAGCGGCGGCAAAAGACCACGTGAGCTGAGCTCCCCAATTGGCTGGTTTGGCGGCAGCCCTAGCCGCCGCGTGCCGAAACCGCATCGTCCCGAGGAGTTTGCTGGCCAGCTCGGTCTCCAATAACAGCCCAAGAGGTGGACTGTGCGTCCAGCATATCGTATTACTGGACTGAGCTTCTCGCCGCATAATTTGGACCTCGCCGAGCCCGTCCAGTGAACGTCTCATCCCGTAGCGCGACTTCGCGCAACTCCGTGAAGGGTGTCGTCCACGTGGGTGGAAGCCGTCCAGTACGCTATACAGTACCAGACGTGGAATTCGCCCCTCCCACTCAGCCGGCATTCCCCAACTTGCAGTCCACTCGGCATTGCGACTACACCAACCGACCAAAACCCAACCGCGCACCAAGTAAACCCACGATGGACGTGCTCCGCTGCAAGTACGCCAGCAAGCCGTGCAATTTCCAGCGCTCGAGCAAGAACGACGGCGAGTTCCACCGCCTCTGCATGTTCCATCGCCAGCGCGCAAACGACGCGCAGCGCCGCTGGCACTCGCGCCAACGCGTGGAGAACAAGACGCAACCTGATGGGAGTGCCCCGTCATCGCCGCCGTCAGACGCCAAGCGGCCCGCATCTTCACTGGAGAAAACCTCGGACGCGCCACCTCGCCGACGCCGACGCCTCCACTCCGACAAGCCTGCCAATGCGAGCACAATCGCATTATCTGATGCGTCTCGACTAACCCCATTCGCGCCCGTTGACGTGACGGCATTCGAATTGAGCGCAGTACCACCCAGCGGTTCATTCAGTGAAGAAGAGCTCGCGCTGCTGGACGAGTTCATCATGGAAATGGACGAATACAAGCCGATCTTCGACGTCATGGTCACGGGCTACGACACGCTCATGGACACCGAGTGCTTCCCGTTCCCTGAGCTTTTTGCGTCGTTTTGACGGGATCCGCCAAACAAAAACCTCTGCTTTAGCGTCATGAATCTGTGAGCCACTTGTAAGTCAAATTAATCTCAATCACATCACCGCTACGAAAATGGAGGTCTCATCGCACGAGTATAGAGCTAACAGGAGTGAAATGCGCTGCGGTTCCCGTCTAGAGAAAGGAGGAAGAAACCGCACCCTAAGTCCGTGACCAGTGAGTGGTTCTGCCACGCCTCCGGTTTGACTCGTCTCGGTGGCTGTTTCTGCCCGACCGGCCAAGCAGTTGCATTGGCCAACTCGAAGTATGGCGGCATGCATATCAATACAGCTATCATGTACGAGTGTGCTACTATAGTACTTCAAATACGACTTTTGAACCCTATCCACTCCCAGTACGACTCACCGTGGCCGGCGTGGTGGCTGCGTGTGGATGTACCGGCGTAATTCAGTCGCACCAGTTCACAATGCTCTCTTAGGATCTCCAATTCGTAGACTTGTTAATTCGTGGAGCCTCGTCAGATCTCGCCTACATCCATGGCACCCAGAAGATCAATTCAACGATCCTGCAGAGCCAAGGTGCCTGTTGTGGATAGTTCCAGCTACCGTATTCATCTTGCCCGTAGTGCGCTTGTCACGCTTAGAGATAGTCATCACATCTATTGGACTCTGCTGCAGTGTACTTCGAAGTATTTGCACGGATGTCGACACTGGGAACACTAAGACAGGTCGACCTCTCTTCGCCAACCTCGACGACTTAGAAATGTGCTGTTTACTAGGTACTGCTGTGTACGTAGTTCGGCGTGCACGATCCGTCATTCATGCTTCCATTCATGTCTTGGGCAGTGGAAAAATACTTTAAAGTACTACTACAAGATCAAGGCACACGGAACTCGATATCGTGCAGTATCTAGTACATGGATTTGGTCACAGTTGTATTATAAAGTAGCACGTAGAAGTCAAACTTGCTCGTGTCGGCTACCCCAGCTTACGCACAGAAGGTCTCTCATATGTGAGGCAGCGAGGGTCCTCAAAGAATGGATTCAACCCCCTCGACTGCAATTACCGCCTCATGACCTGGTGTACGCGGTGCAGCACTTGGGCCGTCGTCGGGCGCGCCTTCGGGTCCAGATGGACGCAGTCACGCCCCAACTGCACGAGGTCTGGGTCGGCTCGGTCCGTGAAGCCAACACTCAGGTGACCGAGCATCACTTGCTGCAGAATCGCAGCCTCCGGCAGCTTCTGACCCGATTCCGTCCCCTTCGCGTGGAAATACGGCAGCTGGTGCGTGTCCAGCTCCGAGAGCACCACACCGAACGAGAAAATATCCGCCTTCTCGTCGTACCGCGCACCCATCATCACCTCCGGCGCCATCCACAGCGCCGAGCC
>JAADVV010000417.1:0-16674 GCA_023335905.1 Pythium pyrilobum
GATTCACCCAAAACGACATACAATATCGCATATCTACAGATCTCAGACACGTGTAGTGGCGGTGGCAGTCTGAACAATGGGAGGAGAAGGTCGGTTGACGGCGGCGCGGACAGACGCGGACTGTGACAGCGCACACGGGCAACGATCTCTTTCTCTTGTGCTTCCGATGCCGTGGGCTGCGCTCGCACCGAATTCTTCGGGGTATTACGGCAGTTCATGCTCGACGGCGTGCAGCAAGCACCCAACAGTGCTGCGAGTGTTGAGAACCGCTGCCACCGGCGCAGGTTCCAGTACAGTACTGCCCACAACAGTCAAAGAACGGTATGCCCACAGCAGCACACAAGGCTGACGTTTCGCCACTCCATCTGGGCGCTCTAGTCTGGCCGTCCAAATAGACGAACAGCGGGTAGTCCTCCAGTTCTCGAGTGGACCCTGCGTGCTTTAGTTTTGCGTTGAAGTGTCAGCGCTCTCCGGCAACGACTGTGCTGGCCGAGTTGAGCCGTTCTGTACTGTACTGTACGCGTCTGCGTACAGCAGCGTCGCAGTCGGTGGCCACTGTCTCTGTACATCTTTGTGTGTGGACTGCACACGCGATGGTCACCTGAGGCGGCGAATGTGGCCACAAGAAGCTGAGGCGCTCACCTATCTGAACCTAAAGCAGTATGCAGCGAACTGTGGTGCGATATCCTCTCGGCTCGCACCAGTATTTGCACTTTACGCAAAGCTTCACCATCGCAAAAGCCGCTACGAGACTGTCGGTAACGTCGCTATCCGATGGAGACTCGTAGCCCGTTGGACCTGCTTTTGCAATATCGTGTGCGCAGCGAGAAAGGGCCATTTGATCGCGAAGTGCTGGCAATTTGCCGTGCCACGTTCAGCAAAGTATACAGAGACGCTTGCAAGTACGCGTCGCACTGCGACGCCTTGCAGCTACCAGAGCCCAGACAACTGCTCCGGGTTCGTGAAAGGAATACAATACTTCGTAAATGCAGAGCACCGTGCGTGGCTACATCTACCGTCATTCTCGGCTCCACCTTAGAATGTCTCACACTTGCGAAGCCAAATACACATAAATCATTGCTGGGAGTATCCCGAGTGAGAGGAGATCGCCGTGCGAGTGAAAATCACTCGCACGGCGATCTGTGAAGGGCACTATTTAATGTTTCCAAAGCTACACAGGTATTTTAGTACATGTATAGCTATAAGCACCACACAATCCGTTTGCTGCCGAGGTCGTGACTCATCATTTCCTCAACACCATAGAGTTAAATCTTTCGTCATTTATGATGCACGAAGAACCGAAAGTTCATGATAACACACGGTGAGGCTTGCTCGGTATCCAGTCTATGGTACGTGGAGAGATCTTGATGGGATCAACCAAGTTCAGAATACAAACTCGAAGTATAATCACCCAGAACAGACAAGCCGTTGAACCTGCACGCTCACTGAAGCTATCACCGAGAGACACCTCAGGTGACGTGCGGCGACCGTAATAGGGGTCATCAGAATGAAGGTCCGTGGCGAGTGACCCATCAATTTCGTCGTCTTCATCCCCATGCCGCTCGCAGATCGGCCAGTTGACAAACTCTCCTGCTACGCACCAAAGCATTCCAGCAACCGACCATCAACACACCGACGACTATGGACGCCAGCGACCGTTGCCAATATACCAACAAGATCTGCCTCAACCGCCGCACGCAGAAGCGCGACGGCACACTTCACAGGCTCTGCGAGGTCCACCGCGACAACGCCAAGCGGTACCAGCAGCGCTGGCACCAGAACCAGCAGGCGGCGGCTCGACGCCAGCGAGAATCTACCTTCTCGCTGGCAAGCAGGAAAAGCGACCTCACGCTGCCGCCGACCCCGAGTCCCCAGTTTCGTACATTGAGGAGTGCACCGTCATTGATGCTCGAGCTCCAGGATCTATTCGTGGAAGACTTCGACATGGACGACCAGGAGTTGAGCGCGATGCTGAACGAGGTGCTGCTCTCGCCCATTGAAGGTCACGAGATGTGGATGTCGCCGTTGATGGACGACGACATGATCGATTTCGGGGTGAATCTGTGGCCGACTAGCAAGACACTGCGATCATCCTAAGAAGAGCCGACAGATGTGTCAATCAAACGCACACAAGGCCACGCGATGCATGCCCACGCAGAGCTACGTAGACTCACAGATGGACAGTCACTCCGCGTCCGGTCCCACGCAATACGAAAACACACCCAACGCTCCAACTCAAGAGACATCGTCATGGGAACCACCTCATCATTCTACTTCCTACAATCTACTACGTCGATTGCTCGTCTTCTGCAGCTTGATGTCGGGAGATTCATCGCCAAGTAACTAGCCAATACAGTGCCTTCCGCTTCGAATGTTGCTCGAGCGCCGAGCGCCGTCCGGACCGTCCAGTAGTGGGTCTATATATGTACAATAATCCTGTGGATACCACCAGTCCACTGCCACGCCCGCCGGACGTGAGTTTGACCATGTACGTTGCTGGCACTCTCGTTGCCCCTTTCCCATCGCCCTTCTGCCGTGTTCGCGTTCGGGGAAGACCGTCCCATTAATCGGTGTCGTCACTTGCTCTTCAGTCCGTCGCCTCCAGCGAGAGCATGTTGAACGCTACAGTAGTATCGCCGCGTTGATTCTGACGACGGAACTCCCTCGCAACAATTGTGCAGAAGAGGGTCATCCATTGTATACCGAGTGGCAGGCGCTTCTGCAAAGTGACGCAGCGCCAAGTCTCGCCGCGGAAGTTGTAGCCAGCCCTCCGTCGCTGGAAACCTACTCGACGTTGGGAGACTTGGTATACTCATGTCTCGATGACTTGGACTCTCAACGTCCGCGAACCTATCGTATCCAGCGAGTCTTCGTTCAATCTTCGCGTACCGTACCGTACTATTCATCAAAATGTACAGATATCACGCGCAACCAGCGAGCACGTGCGGGGCGGCGGCGCGGCCTGCGGCAGCCTCGTGAACGTCATGGGCCGCGAGCTGTGGAACGCCACGTTGTGCGAGCCCGCATGCGAGTGGGCCACACACGTGTAGATCTCGGGCGTGTCTGGCACCGTGGACACGCCGCTGTACACGGCGCTGGACGACACGGGCATGGTCGAGAGCGCGAGCACGTACGTACCGGCCTTGAGCGACGTCTGCGCGAACTGGTCGCGCGAGCTGATCGAGCCGTCGGCCTGGCCCCGGCCGGTCGCGGCGTCGTCGTTAACGAGCACAACCGTGCTATTGTCCTTGCGGAAGAGGAAGATGATCGTGTCTAGGTAGCTGGCCTTGCAGTCGCCGTTGAGGTCCTCGAACGTGCTGCTGTCCGAGACCTCGGCGGAGAGCACGTCGAACGACACGACGGCGTCGTTCACGAGCGAGAGCTCGAACTGGCCGACGCTCACGCTGCCGGTAGCGGCGTTGCGCTGGATCAATATTACCCGGACGTTGCTTACAGACGGTCTACACTCTCGGTGGTCGGATGCAGGTTGGTGGGTAGTTTCGAGGATGTAGATGGTTGCGTCAGTTGAGGCTTATCGTGAATAGTTGTTCGGGCTCTGGTGTAGTCGAACGATTGCGCTTGACTACATCGGCACAGCGTCCACACTCCGGACCTTTCGTATGGCTGCAGTGGAACGTCGTTGAAGTGTTCCGTTAGACTCCTCGTCCTTTTGTTTTACTCAAATACGATGGCAGCGTCGGATCTGACTGGCGAGTGCGGCTGAGCGCCGGTCTCGACGCCAGACTCAGAACCGTCAGCACCACCGCAGGAGCCCAGCGTAGTGCTCTCTCCAGTCTAGATGAGGAATCTCTTGTATCGCAGGACAAATCTGTCTGTGCTCGACGAGCACTGCTGACCAACTGAGACCAAATCGCATTGTGTCCATCGTACATCGACTACTGTATCGATGTTAACGTGGTCGATTTTCCACCCCGCAAAGCAGCTTCAGCAAGGTATTAGTATGTAGTATATCCGTCGCCAAGCGAACTCGCTTCCACTGGCGCCTTGAGGCCACCAAGAATGGCACCTGAACACCTCAGGCACGCATTGAAAGGAAAGAGCTGATGGATCAGGTTCAGCCTCCTTTATCCATTTGTGTGGTGTGATTCGGTTGGATTCATTTACAGAGGTATCAGGCCGCTGATTGGACAGGTAGAGTCCTGTAATATAGGCAAGCATATCCTCTCTTATAAGGTCAGATCGGTTTCTTACCGATATTCAGTCGATTTTCGCGGGCGAACTTGGCGACAATTCAAAACGACGGCGAAAATGACCGAGCGGAAGCGGCGCAAGATAGCGGACGCGCTGGCGCGGCTCAGCGCGTCCGTGGGGGATATCCGCTCGCTGGGCGAGGAGCTCAGTGCGATCGTCAAGCCCGACGGCGAAAACCGCATTGTGCCGCTGCGCGTTGCGGCCTCGCAGCCGCCGTCTGCCGCCCAGGCAAAGAAGCCGACGGCCGCCAATCCGGCGAGCGCGTCGCTCATGTCGCTCGTGACGGCCACGGCGATCAAGGGAGGCGGAGAGGAAGACGCAAAAGACGCGGAGAAAAACTGGCGCGAGCAGATCACGCAACTCGTGAAGGAATTGGCGCCCTCGGGTACGTGTAACGACCGGTTTGATGATGTGAAGACGACGCTGATGTGGTGGAATTGGTTGCTTGCAGACTCGGATGCGCAGGACCGGTGTTCGCGACTACTACGGCGGTACGACTCACTCGTGGGCACGGTGAGGCTGTACGAGACCAAGCTCAAGCAGCAGTCGAACGACGTGGCGCTGAGCGAGAAGGTCGAGTCGCAGCTCGAGCAGGAGGAGTCCGCGTGGGAGCAGGCCATGGCGCAGCGCGAAAGGCACGTCGTGGAATTGCAGTCCGAGCTGCGCGACCTACAGCGCGCTGCTGGGAACCCGGAGGACGAGGCCGCGGCGAAGGATCACCCAGATGCTGATATTGTGATGGAAAGTGAGGTCGCCGCGATGGAGAACCAGGGACTGCGTGAGACGCTGCTGCTTCGCCAGGAGGAGAAGCAGGACATTGAGGCGGCGATCCAGTCGATGCGCCGCAGGAAGCGACGTCGTGACGGTGCAGTGGAGGCAGCGAGGTTCAGCCTTGGGCGGGAATCACAGCTGCGCGGTGAACTCGCGCAGCTCCTCGCTGAGAAGGAGGAGCTGCAATCCGAGATCATGACGATGGAGGCCGAGCAAGAGCAGGCCGAGCAAGAGCAGCACGGTGTCGCTGCGCTCAAGCAAGCGCTCGAGCAGAGCAAGACACAACGCCAAGACGTGCAGGACCAGCTGGACAAGCAGAAGCACTTTTTGACGCGCATGAAGGCGAAGATGAAGCACATGGTCGACGTCCAGTTGATGTCGGCGCGAGACACGGACCCGCCGACGATCTCGGAGGAGATGATGATTCTCCACTTGCTGTACGAGAACGCCGGCGAGATGGACATGAACGCGCTCAAGCAGGCGACGACAGAGACGCTCGCGACGTACGGCAAGGCGACGTCGAGCGCCGGCGTGCTGCGCGCGATCTATTCGCTGGTCGGCAGCCTCGCCGTCCACATTGACCGCTCGATCGGCAACGGCGTCGTGACCTCACTGCTCGTGTAGTGACGTGGTAGGTTCTAGTACTAATAGGGAGAGCCTCCACACTTTACATGGACTGCATTCATCTACGCATCAAAAAAATACATCTACGGTGTTTTCTCATAGCATCTGCTTGGGCATGGCGTACATCTCCTCCTGCTGGATCTTCATATAGTCGACCTCGCGCGTGTTCCAGTGGCCGTCCACAGTCATGACGGAGGCCTGGAGCACTTGCATGGCCGCGAACGGGTCGGACAGCGCCGCAAGCAGGCCCGACGCCAAGTGCACTTTGGTCTCGTGGGCAAACATCCTGCCGTGCCGATTGAAGTGGAGCACCTTCTCGTACTCGAGCACGTACCGCTTGCCGATCATCGCGTCGGCGATCGCCCTCGTCTGCGCGTTGAGCTGCGCGCGAGCGTGGAACTCGGGGTACAAGTTGCGCAGCGTCGCGTCCGAGATCTGCAGGTCCACCTCTCCTTGGCACCGCACCGACATGACCTCGTCTTCTTCGTCGACGAGCGTGATCTTGCACAGTCGGCAGACCATGTCGCCGTGGCACTTCGTGTAGATCTCCCACTGGCTCAGCACCTTGTCCAGGCCGCGAAACTCGCGGCACACCATGTCTTCCTCAGCGATCGTATACAGAAACTCCCTCGCGCGCCGCGCCTGGTCGAGCGCTGTCGAGTCGTACCCGTGCAGGAACTGGTCAAAGTAGGACCTGCACAGCTCCACGACCACGGCCGTGCGGTTCGTCCGCCAGAGCAGCACGTGCGCGTCTGCGAGCGTACGCGCGCGGTCCATGTCGGCCATCCGGCGCTGGATCTGGGCCACCGACTCGAGCATTTGCGCGCGGTGCTGCCTCCGTAGCTGCTGGAGCCGCCGCCGCGCGAGCTTCTTCTCGGACGAGCAGCTCTTGGACCGCGCGGCCGCACGTTCGCCCGTCCGCTGCATGTCGTCATCACTTCTCCGCCTCTCCTTGAGCGACAGCATGCGCGCGAACCGCGTCGTGAGTTCCTGAGATGAGGCCCACGGTGGCCGAGGTCTACGCGCGTCCGTCCAGGAGTCGTCCGCGCGCCGATCGCGTTCGTCCGCGCGCCGATCGCGTTCGTCCGCGCGGTGGCGCGTGAGCCGCTGCATGCGTTGCTCCTGCCACGGCTGCCCGCGCGGCTGTTCCGGCTCGTGATCGTCGGTATCATCGTCGTCGTCATCTTCACTGCCGTCGTCGCCCAGCGGCCTCCACGCAGCATGGCGGAACGCGAACATGTCGCTTGGTATCTACGCTAATGGCTCGCTCGGCGCCGCGCTGCTTCTGCGTTTTCGCCGTCGTCCATCGCGCCGGCGGAAGTCTTCTGGGTCAGATGGGTCGTGTTTCGTGGTGGGTTTGGTCGAGCCACCTCTTGACGGGTAATGCGCGTGAACCCGAACCCGTCATTCGCTCTTTTTGAATACACTAGTGTCCCCTTCTCAACTGGTGCGGGTTTTTGTATAACAGGTGGGTTTTCAATTTGCGAACCTGTCTCCCGTCTCCCTCCGTCCAAACCCGCGAGGAATGTCGTCTGCACTGGGCTTCAACATGGCCGCGCGACCGACCGCGCGGCCGAAAACAAGGGAATAACCTTCGTCCAGAATGTATTACTCTCGCTGGACACTCTGCTGACCACTCCTGCAGCCGGAAGGGGCTGTGTAGGAAGATGTGCGTTCTACTGAGAGAAGGTGAAAGTTCCTTTCTGCCCTGTGGGAACGAGTCTCCTGATTGCATTAAGACAGTACAGCCAAGGTGATTGGAAGCGTTATGCTGTCGAACTGGAACGATCACGTCGCAACTCGTCCACGGGGTGGCGTCTGCATGTAGTGCGGAGGAGACTGGATAAAAGGGAGGTCAATAGATAATTTATATTTTACGATTTTCTCTTTGTGGGGATAGATAATAGAACTCGGGCGGCCAGTTCTCGGCCCGGACGGAGGAACGCAGCGGCTGAGCTAGCGCAGCGGAGAGGAGGCAGAGGATGCACACGCAGCAGCAAATAAAGAGGCAGCAGCACCTCACGGCTGCATGGGGGAGGTCGTGACGGCGGCGCCAAACGCCGAATGGGATACCATGGGCTTGGGCAGCAGCGGTGGCGACTGGGTCTGCTGCTGCATTGACTGCTTGACGCTGCGCAGGCGCTCGTCCAAGGCCTTGACGAACGACCCGACACGCTTCTGGTCGTCGATCGTGAGCGCCGTCTGCGGCGAAGTCGGGGAGACCGTGATGCCATGGGGCGCCTCCATGAGCAAACTCTCCAGCAGCAGCATCGCCTGCAGGTACAGCTCGTACGCCGTCCGCGACTGGCCCAACACTTCCTTGATCGCGCCTTCCTTACCCAAGCGGATCGCGTGCGTGTACAGCAGCTCGTCCTGCGAGACAACGAGCGACCGCAGCTCTTCGCCCAGTTGGCTAGTCGCAACAAACGCAGCCATGCGGCGCTTGCAGAGATCCGCCCGGTCCAGGAAGACATTAAGCTGCTCGACAAGAAACGCCATCGACACCTTGCGGCTCGCGTCACTCCACATAGCCGACGCCTTCCTTTCCATCGGCGAGTTCGAGCCTGATGACAGCCGTCCCACGGTGAGAGCAGGGTCCTGGCGCAAATACAGCAGCGCGTGCTGGATCATGCGCATGCACTTGACGTACAACGCGAGCGCTTCGGCAGCGAACACGTACTGCTTCTTCTCTACGATCAAGTTCGACTCGCTTCCGAGCGCAACGCTCGAGCTGGAGACACCGACGAGGGCCTGACCAGAGGTCGACGAGCTCGACGAGCTCAGAGAGAAAACGGACGCAAGGTTCGTGCCCGATGCGGAAAGAGACTGGTCGGTACCCGACAGGGTCGAGCTCATCTTCCAGAGCTGCTCAGCGATCGGCGCGATGGCCTGAATGCGGAGGTTGACAATATCGACGAGCTTCTGCGCGTATTCATGGGAGAACTCAACCGTCACCTCGAACTGCGACGGCAGCCCAGCGCGTGCCGTCGTCAGTCGACCAGAGTCGACGGACGCAGTGTTTCCAGCAGCTTCCGACGCCGATCGGGAAGGTGAAGGTGGCGAAGGCTGTGGGACTCCCTTTTCCGTGCCGCTTTCAACGAGCACGTACTCGCCACTGCTGTCCAGAGCGTTTGCGTTGTTGCCCGTCTTGTGCTTGACGATAGCCGCGTGGGTTCGACTCGCACGCTGGCTGCTAGAGGAATGTGAAACGCGGAGGTCTGCAATCCCACCGGTAATTGCCGTGCTTGGAGGGCTTTCTGAGAGTTCCTTGAAAGGGTTGATACGAGGCCCTGGGCTGGGCAGCACATTGGGGCTCATCTGCGGACTCAGCTTGGGGCTGTTTGTGTTCTGGTTCACAAGGATTGCGCCGCTTGAGGTCGCTCGTCGACTCCGTCCAAGGCGCGAACGCCGCAATGCCGACGAACCGAACGCACCGGTGGTGCCCGCATTGCTGCTCGTGTTACCAAAGACGTTTTGCATCACTTCCATGTTGCCGCTCCGTGAGCTGCGCAGGGACGATGCGTGGACGGCATTTCCGCTGGGGTCTGCACCAATATCCATCTGCGACTCGGACGCGGATCGCTCTTTCTGCAGAGACCTACGACGCTCGTCCGTATCGGCGGGGGCGGCCTGCTTCTCCTCCTCCTCCTCCTCCTCTTCCTCACGGATGCTCGTCGTCATGCGGATTGTCTGGAACTCGCCTACGCCACTGGCTTCGGATGCCAGTCCAACGAACGGGTCCCGGAAAAATTCATCGAAGCCCATGCGGGTCACCGGTCGCCGGTGAAGCAATCCCGTGAGCAGCGCGCGGCAGTCGTTCGAGAGCACGATATCCTTCGGGAACCGGAGATCGTTGCGTTCAATATTGGCGAGCAGCTGGACGTGGTTCGAGCCGCCGTACGGCGTCTTGCCCACGACGAGCTCATACAGGATCGTGCCAACGGACCAGAGGTCAGCCTTGGCGTCGTACTTTTGGAACTTGAGAATCTCCGGCGCCATGTACAGCGGGGAGCCGCAGAGCGTTTCAGCGAGCGACGTGGTCGCCAAGTGGCGCGCAAATCCGAAATCCGCAATCTTGAGCGACGCCGTGGCCGAGTCTTCGGTCAGCAGCAAATTCTGCGGCTTGAGGTCGCGGTGGATGAGGTTGTGGGTCCACAGACACTTCATGCCCGTCGCGAGCTCCTTGAGAAAGTGGCGCGCGACGTCCTCGCTCAGGTGGGTGGCTCCCTTTTGCTGCTGGCGCCGCATGTACTGCTGCAGGTCGCCGCCGGCGCAGTACTCGAGCATGAGGTACATGTGCTTCTCCGTCTTCTTGATCTCGTAGAGCTTGACGACGTTCGGATGGTCAATCTGCCGCATGATCGCGATCTCCATCTCGAGGTTCGCGAGCAGCTTGGCGTTGAGCTTGGAGAGCGACATGGCCTTGATGGCCACGGGCACGTTCGTGACCTTGTGGTACCCCTTGTAGACCACGGCGAACGAGCCGCTGCCGAGCTTGCTCGTCACCACATACTCGCCGATCGACGCGCGCGCCGACATGATCGCGCCCCGCGTCCAGGGAATTCGTGAATGGTTCTGAAGTCTTGTGCTTGCTTTCTCTGGGTCGCGGCGTGGACGACGGCGACGACTCACTTCGTTCTCGCAGACTGACTCGCCCATCCCACGACATAACACACACAACCATACACACCGTCAGCATCATCCCTTCTCCACGTTCTTTTTCTCACTGCGGACGTTTGCCTCCCCATCTGTTTCTCCGTTCTCTCTCTCATGCAGCTAGCATGAAAAATAGAGGCGAGCGAAAATGCGGACGTGGGTGTTTCCGCAAACGTCGACGCGCGATAACTCAGCGAGGAAAACCCACCTGCTGCAGAAAAAGACACTGGTCGATGCGCTCGCGAGTGGCGAACACAATCGTGGAGTCCGCGGCGCGACACTCTTTCTCGGCGATGCGCAAATGCGATTCTCCCGACACTCCTGCCCCAAGCCGCGGTTCGGGTCTGGGTTGCACACCGGCCCAATTGTGCATGCCTCCCGCTTCTTCCGCAGAAGCCAAGAGTATTTTTCTCCGACGCCCAAAGTAACGTTATTTACAGAAGTAACCAACGCGTCACGTCGTGATCGCGTGCTGGGTGGGTTTCTACAGCCAATCAGAGAGAAGTGTCATTTGTTGTTATCCAATCAGGTGGCTCAGAGCCAGTAGGCAAATCCGCTGTTTGGCCAATCCGCGACCCCTCCATGGGGTGACGCTTCGTCGTGTGAGTGATGGTAAGCTTACCGTCGGATTACCCAACGCGGATAACGTTCTTGTGGGCGAGTTCCAGAGTTCTTCCAGGAAATCCAGACCTCTGGATAATCCAGTCCAGAGATCTCGCTGAACACAGAGCTCAGAATCCTGGAAGACACCACAGTGACAATTCCTCAGGAGTGGATCTGAGTCAGAACCACATTTCTCAGAATAGAGTTAGATTGGACTGAATGTTCAAGTTCAACATCGACGGCCGCGCGGCCACCACGGATCGACTCGACGGCCACCAGTGCGATCCGAACTCTGGATTCCAGGAGGCCGCAGCCCGAGAACTCGGGACGAAGGCCTCTTTGGGTTGCATTGAACTGATACACGTACCAGCATCGACTGCGGACGGCTACGCACTTGTGGTCGCGAGCCACGTGAACCACGGGCGGATCGCGTCCTGGATCCAGGCGGACGGCGACCGGAAGGCAAACTTCCACGGCGTGTCGACCGAGTCGATGCGCATGTTGGAGGTCTCGTCGACCCAGAAGAAGTGCGGCGGCGGCACGTGGTACATCTTGGTGAACACCACGTCGTACCGGATCTCGCCGTTCTCGAGCGTCCAGTCCAGCACGACCGCACCGACGGCCGTGCGGCCTTCGACAAACACCTCGCGCAGGTACGCGTCGAACCGCTCGAGGCCCTGGTTCTCCGGCAGCTCGTCGTGGAGCGTAAAGATGGAGCCCACGTAGTCGACTTGCAGTGGCCCAACGGCCGGGCGAGAGAACTGGACGCGCATGTCCTGGAACACGAGCGAGGACGTGGTGAAGAAAGCCCCGCAGTTCGCGCTAGTACGGAGAACCCGCACAAACGTGTCGATCGTCGCGAAATACTCGTGCCACAGCACTTTGCTCACAAGCGTCGGCGTCCAATCGATCTCGAAGTTGTCTCCGTCGTACGACAGCGTGGTCGTCGCGAGCGTCGATTTCAGGTACGGCAGCATCGAGTTGGCGACCAGGAAGTGGCACTCGAAGTTGCTGTAGCACGCGCTCTTGGCGGCTTCTGCCTCGGGACACTGCGCCGCGTACGACAGGCTCGTCTCGAGCCGCGACGCCGGCACGAGCGCCAGCAGCTGCGTGAGCTTGTCGTACTGCCCAAAGCCTCGCGATGTGGACGCGATGGAGATCCGCCACCAGACCATGCTTGTCGTCGGGTACTCTCCCTGCGGGAACACGCCGGCGGCGCTGAACGTCATCGTGGGCATGAACCAGAAGCGGTACGTGTCGTACGACACGACGTACGTAAAGCCGTTCGGGAACGTTGCATCCTCGACGACAGACACGCTGAACGTCACAGCCGGGCCGAGTGAGGTCTCCAAGAACTGCGTGATCTCGGACTTCGCCAAGTACGATGGCTGCGAGAAGTAGTACGTCTTGCCCTGGAAACTGACCTCGAGTTTCGTGCCAGGGTAGAGCCGCACGCGCGCTGAGCCGCCTTTGATTGAGATATACGACGGCACGTGGGCCGTTGCGGGCGGGTTGACGGCTGGAGCCATAGAGGCGACATCGCATTGTGTCACCATGAGGCATTCAGCGATGTCCACAAAGAGATCCCACGACGTCTGCGTCGCGAACGCGTTTAGCCAGGGCTTGAACAGCACGAGCGTCGACAGCGTCTCGCCCAGCTCCAGAATGTACAGCTGTTGACCATCATCCGTGTACTGTGTCGTTGGGTAGCTAGGATCGGCGTAGGGTCGATAGAGTGTCGTTTGCTGCAGGATCGGAAGGATGATGTCGTGTACACTGTACCAGCAGTCGTCATCATCGAAACACGCATGGATCTTGGGCAGACACGTGAGGCACACATCCCCGGGCGTGCTCGCACTACCGTCCCCGACGTCTTCTCCGGCTTGCGAGGACGCCGACGAAGAAGCAGAGGCGCTAGCGTCGACATTTTCTCCTGGTCGCGAGGACGTCGACGAAGATGAAGATGAGGAGGAGTTGTTCGGGGGCACTGGCAGACCAAACCACTCGAGCAGGAACGTCCACGAAGACACAGCGGGGAAGCTTGTCTCAAACCACGCCGAGTACGCGATCTCAGAGACGTCCTTCACTGGTTCATAAGAAATACTTGAGATCGCACCAAGTGAACCACTGAACGTCGCAATGCCGCCGCAGTCTTCCGCAGGCACTGGCGTCGTCGTGACGACGAGGTACGGGTGATACGCCTCATAGTACCCGGCAATGGTTTCACCGATGGGCGACTGCGCCTCATTGTACATGATCTGTGCAATGAAGTTGCGCATTTGTTCCGGCCCGTCCATGCCACACCCAGTTTTGAACATCGCGCCGGCACGCGATTGATAGAACAGCGCGTAGCTGCCCATGTAGCGCACGCTTCGTGTTGCGACGAGTCGGAGCGTGGTGGGCACGTCCATCGTGCCATTTGCCGGCGAGTAGCCGACGGCACACGCGTACTTGCTCAGACACGCCCAGAATTTCAGAAGGCGGTCGCTTGTTGCGGCAGGAATCGACGAATTCATGATGGCGTCGTTCAGCTCGCTGTTGCGCCACGCCGTCTGATAGACTCCGCTCCAATCGGCTTGTCTGTTGGGTTCGTGGGGCAGCACGGACAGTAGCCACTTGCGCGCGGTGTAATAACACTCGTACGACGACGCGCACGCGGTCCATTCGGCAGCACAGGCTGGACACACTGAGGATGAACCCCCAAGCCAGGGAGTGCTCGCGTTACTGTTGCCGTGCGGCACGGCGCGAAAGACGTCGAGCCACGCGGTCAGCAGTGGCCATTGGAACCAGTCGCGACTCTGGCTTGTTGTGCTTTCAGTGGTGATGCGACTCACCCACGTTGAATAGGAGACTCGGCCGTCTGGACCCGACACCGTGATGCTCGGCGACTCGAGGAAGCTGTTTGCCGGCCACCACACAGTGTATTGGACGAGCGGGTTCCCAAAATATCTGTCGTTGAGCTCAACCCGCAGCGAACGCTGCTCGTTTGTCCCGTACTCGTACACCTGGTTCACGAGGAAGTCCTGAAACGACGTGTCGTTCCCCTCCCAGGCGTACATATCGTTGGTGCCGACAGTGTACGAGTAGTTGCGGTCAGTGGTGGAGACCGTGACGGTCTCACCTACCGCGGCGTATACAGTGAAGCCCTCACTCTGCAAGTCGACAATGATCCGCCAAGGAGCGTTCAGATCACACCTCGACGCCGCCCAGCAGGCCCACAGCCGTTGGAATAATTGATAACCCCGCGCGGGAAAAAACAGTTTGGCTTCATGAAGGATGCTGGTGAGGTCGACGTAGAATTCTCCGTGGTCAAAGACGACCTGGTCATCGAGTCGCTCGCGTTGGATGGCATCACGGAAATACGTGTTCACTCCGAAGGCGCAGTCTTCGTCGAAGAGGCACGCTTCCAGCGATGCTATACAGGCTGCGCACGAGCCGTCGGTCGCTAGCTCGTCCAGTAAGCGCCTCACATCCTCGGTCCAGGACGGGTCTGGATCTAGATTTGCGTCAAACGGCGGCGGGTTGTAGTTCACCAATAAGCGAGACATTGGTACGACCTCGAAGAGCAGCGTGTCGCCCGCAGGCGTGGTCACGATATTCGGAGTCTCGCTGAACACCGCCACGACTCGAGGTGAGATGGTGATGTTGAGGAACTGGATCGTGATTGAGAACTGGTAAGGTGGAACAGGGACTTGGTTGGGCACGGGGTGTACAATTCCAGCGGTGTCCCCACCAGCGAAGCCGGACGAACTGCTGTCCTCAACTATTCCGGATCCTCCCTCGTCAAACGACGAGCCGGCAGACCCTCCTCCGTCTTGACCTGTGCCATCACTGCCGCTCGGCCCCGTCTTGCCCCAGCCGCTCGCAGCGCCGTAAATGTTTCTCAGGTGATAGTTCTGCCAGATAGCGTACGAGATCTCCCAGGCGTTGTCTGTCACATACACTTGCGTGCCCACCCACAACCACGGAATGTCGGCAAACGCACTGGTGATACCGTCCGAGATGGTCTGCTGGGTCGAACTGTCTGTGAAAACTTGAGTCGTTCTACGCAGGATCTCCACGCCAGTATCCAGCTCTAGCTGCAGAAAGTAGGAGAAGTTCCGCTCGGGGAAGTCGATGCGAGTCACGACGTTCTCGCGGTGCAATGCAACGGCCTCGCCGTCCGACTTGATCGATAGATCGCTGACGGGCGCGTAGCGCTGCCATTGCTTGTCGTACGAGGTTGTGCGCATCTGGTCCGACTGAGCGTTGAAGCGCAGCGTCGCATCGATCTGGTACAGAACCGAGCTCAGAATCCCGTTATCGTCCAACCCGTCGTCCGGGCGACGGCTCTCCGACAGGTTCGTCCACTCGCCTCGAATCATTTGGGTCACACAGTCTCTCACGAATGGCAACACGTCGAACGCGCGCGTGGCGTCTTCAGTCCAGCCACTGCCGTTCGCGCTCGCTAGCAAATTGGTAAACACGCGGCGTAAGTCGAGTCCGCTCGTGTTCAAGCAGGCCGTCATCGGCCGCGGGAACCTCAACTCGAACCCTGGCTGCACTGGGAACCACGGCATCAACCCGCCAAACCGTTTCCGTTTGAGCGTGACCGTGAGCTGTATCTCGTTATCGACCTTGACACCGCGTTGATCATACAGCGGCGTCTTGGCGAGGCCCACATCGATGAGCCTCGAACCCGAGTGGTTCGCCACGAGCGGGAGCAACGCGGTTGCGCTCGCAAATGGACTCGCGACCACGGCGTTCAACCGGATGCAGAGCTGGTCATTCACGTCGCGCGAGTAGAACGGTCCGCCCTCTACGTGCGAGTCATTCTGGTAATTATCGTAGCGATCGAAAAGCGTGTAAACCTGTCGCAGATGGAGCGTCAGGTCGATTTCGTTCGACTCGGTCGGAAACAGCGTCCACGCCGTGCGGCGCGAGTCGTTCCAGTTGAGCACGTCGCTCCAGTTAGAACCGAGGCGAGCGATCGTCTCGTTAGAGAATCGGCCGAGGATGAGCGGAGGTCCGCCGACACTCGGGAACGACGTCGAACCGAACCGTCCTCGAGACGACTCGATGGCGTAGAGATAGAACGCGTCGACGGGTGACATGGCGCCGTAGTCGGATTCGAACACGACGTGAACGCAGAACACGTGCGGACACTTTCCCGCCTGGATGCCCGTCGTCGCCAAGTCGATTGTGCTCAGCGAGAAGCCTCTGTACGGATTAAACATTGACCGATTGCGCGCTGACGTCTCGCCAAAGCCAATCCCGTCCAGGTTTGGGTAGAACAATTCGACACCCGCCTCATCACCAACGTCATCCTGGCCATCTCGCGACGACGACGACGATGACGACGATGACGACGATGACGACGATGAAGAGGAGGAATCGTCCCACGTCCATCCGCTGTTCCAGCTCGACGGCGGTGGTGCGGTCGAAGGGTACTGCCAGGAAGGCGACGGCGTCATGTACCACCAGGTGGACGGCGGCGCCGAAGTGGGAGACGGCGATGTCATCGGCGTGTACGTTGGTGAAAGCGTCTCAGCGCTCACACCGCGGCTCGCTGTCAGCAGCAGCGCGGCTACCGCGCGGACGCGTCGATCCATACTTGCAGGCTGCACCGTGGCTTCGGTAGAACACGCTCGATTATGAAGTGGAGCGCGAACAGTCGCTGAGATCCACGGCGTCTAGGCGAAGAAGACGCTGCAGCGAGGCGCCGGCGTGCAGCCGCGCCCGCGTGAAGCATGGAAGCCTTGGTTGGCACCATTGGTCGTGGGGAGTGTGACGTGAAATATCGTATGCGTGTATACAGGGTTTTGATAC